>CM052166.1:1202841-1215362 GCA_028455555.1 Augochlorella aurata | reverse complement strand
GGTCGCTAAAGTGTTAATATGCAGCTGCTTTGAATATTATTCCGAAAACAGTGCACCGGATTCAACAAGTTCGCGCAATTACTGCTTCGCGAGATAAAACAAATTCTTCTCGCACGGTTACGTCGAACATTGAAGAGACAAGGAGCAATAAGATAGTAAAAGACAGTAAAAAGATTTGCCAGACCGGTCGTGTAGTTACTGTACGCGAAACGAGGGAGAGAAATGCCGCGGCCTTTTGCCAAAGTTTTCGAAAGAGGAGAGAATATTCATGGAATCGGTGAAGGTCTTCATATTTCTGTTCGAAATATTCGTTGAACCGGAGGATATAATCGGACCATTAAACGAGTAATACCGAGAGGAAAGTCGGGAGAAATGGTAAAGGAAGCTGACTGTACCGCGATCACTATTCCACTGTTCCCGGGAACACGGAATGTTTTGTAAATCGTGAAAGTTGGCGAATCGCGGGCATCGAACCGTGGAATTTCGCCTGCCGGATCAAAAGAAACGTTCGGAGGGGGTTTCGGGCTAAGGTATATTCCACGGTCAACGAATTTTTCTGGGAAAACCGATTTCGCGGTAAAGAGAGCCGAATTTGCATGACAAACCGCGCTCAGATCGCTTGACAATGCCACGGTTTAATCTCGGAGACGGCGCGGCGTCGTTACGCTTTATTGCGCGATCCGAGATCGAATGGATCTGATATGGATGAAACTTGAAACATGCATAAACAAGGCAATAAAGGGGCGATATTTTCGACTGCGATACAAATTACGATAAAACGAAATGTCGCATGCCAGTACTGCTCTGCGCAGTTACTGTTCGCTAGTTACTTTTCTGACGCTAGTTACCTACTTTATTTGATCGCTTCGCTTGAAATCAAATTACGCGAGCTAACGCAACGTTTTCCAAGTTCGATTTTTACAGATTTCGCGATCAACATCAACCATTTCGTAGAGCACATTCGCCTCTTTATTCTCAATCAAATCTTTCCGTATATCGTATTCATCTTTTTTCACAGAAAATTCATGTTTTTTTAAATCATGTTCACAATTTTTCACGTTTGCGTTCTGCAAATTCGTTTGCAAATTGAATTCACTTGACATGACACAAATCGACACAGATGACATGACATTTTGTAATGGCTAATTTCACATGGTTAATTGCAAAGTGTTAATTTGTTTCGAAAGTGGTGAGATATTTATTTATTTACTTAACTTTGTAATCATTAATTGCAAATATAGTAGGAAATATACGATTCTCATCGACTTATATAAATCGTTTCTCTTCATCATCTTGAGATCTTGAAAAATTCAATTTGAAAAAAACTGTCAAACTGTAGAAACTTTCACTGGTCCACCACAAATGCTATGATTCTTATATAGATAGATTCTATAAACTCCTTCGCTTATAGTGCATAACTTTTCAGCACACTATAACGACAAATGTTTAACGATATCGAGTCACCTTTGACGCATCAATTTTTTAAATTTACTTTGATACTGAAGGGTTCCGGACAATGTGTACCAGTTCTATAAAATTGAAATTTTATGCAACTGTGTTTCCGTGTAATGGAAAGTAATTACAGATTAACGTTTCCCTTTGTTTCGGATACACAGTTTCATATGAGCGCGATGTTTCATATTCTGCTCGACCATTTTCCGCTACCGGTCTGAATATTTATTTATTTAAAATATTTATTCTTGCGTCATAGCGAATAGAAAAACCGGAAAACCTTTTTGGCTTGCTCAATATATTAACGGGGCAGCTGACAGCGTGACATATTTCCGACGACCACCATTTCGAATTTTGCGCAAAGAGAACCAAATTAGTTTTACGTGCGCTGTTATTTGAAGTGTCATTCAGGAGGTTAATAAGATTTCTTCGTCAGAATTTTTTAATATCTCGCGAGGACAATATTGCGCTTAATAAAATATTGCACCCGTGAGGACCGTCACTCGAAAAAAAAGCTGTGGGAGCGGACGTGTTCCTATTATAACTTATGGTTTTTATGGTGTCCGCTGGAGGTTCTCGCGTCACAATCTAATATTGTATGATTACGAAAACTTTGTAAGTATTTTACAATAAAAAATATATATTGCTATAACTGACAAATTGAATGACTTTTTATAAGTAATTATTGAAGACTGATGAATATTAATTATTTATTGAATCTAAAATTTGATAGACGATTAAATAATCGTGATCCCACTGTTAAAATTCATCATATATAATTATTTACATAGAGATTTTTATTTATCAAGTTCAGTTCCTAGGCTAAAGGAATAAATTAACACAATATTGTGAATATAATTAGGAATTAATTGTTGATAATGTCCCAGTTTCAAAATTTGAAGGAATACAAACACAAATAAGAAAATTTTTATTCTTTTAGTTATACAAACACAAATAATATTGATAAACATTGATAAATATTCAGGTTCTCTTGTTAACCTAAACACATGTTCAGAGTTATTTCGCATATGTATAATTAGTTGTTAACATCTTATAAAACGAAGACGCCTTTCTGCATATCGATTGTATATCTTTCCATATTGTACGCATACCATATAACCAAACCATATAACAATATTCCATATTGTATAACCTTACTGAAATAATATTATTTCGTCAACAAATATATTCTTCTTCCAACTGTCTCCTAACGTTTTAAACATTTGCAAATTCCTCAGATGCATAAAAATCCGCACTCTAATGGTAAAATTTCACAGAAATCTGTAAAATGTGTATTTCATCGTAATCCAATTATTTAAAAAAATGCTTGTTTTCTTTGTCACGCGTATCGCTGTTATTTCCAATAACGGTGTACGCTATAAATATAAAGTGACGCGAATGAAAATTTCCAGACGACCCTGTCGCCGGTGTTTAACGTCGTTATAATTCTGAATTTTTCCCAATAATTCGAGTCGGTGTTTTTAATTGAAACGGCGGGAAGTAGCCGCCGAACCTAAAGTTTACAACGCGTCAGCAGCCACTTAAGTGTAACATGGCATAAAGTTTCGCCGGTTAGTCCGCAAGTTAACTGAAAACAAAGCCGAGCGACTATAGGAAAGACGAGCGTGGAAGTTGGTAACGAAGTACGAAACTTGGATACAATCTACTTGCATACAGGCTAACGTACCGCATAGACGCGTTAGTTAGACGGACTACTTTGAAATCGTACTACCTTCGAAACGTGTCCCGCATAATTTCCGACGAAGTTAATTTACTTCATTGTACAAGCTTCCTGCGGCGGCAGAACTTCTTACCGAATCCTTAACATTCATTAATGTGAAATGGGCATTCATTGTTCACCGGATGATCGTGTGCTTTACGAGCATAAATTTCGGCGCGCGTTAATTCGCTCATGCGACAGCAGCATTTATTAGTAGACCGCGCGATCTTTATGCGAAATAACAATTGTCTTCATCGATCGCAAGACATAGAGCCGAGTGCAATGCTTTGTCTTCTTTAAATAATTCACTGCTAATTACAAGATATCTCGTAGTAGACTCCCAGCACGCTAATAAGAATAAGGATTTCTTTATTATTTTTTACTTATTATCATTTATTTATTTAAAAGGGAAAAGAAATGTTGGCGTCTAGAAAAGAATTATTTGTTCGCATTTAAAAGTTATTTTCTACACTGATGGATAAAATATGTCGGATTAATTTACGATCTGCAAAATGCAAGGGAATAGGAGGATCAATTAACATTAAAATTGTCGAGCTCTAAACGTGACTAATATATATATATATATAAATAATTCACTGCTAATTACAAGATATCTCGTAGTAGACTCCCAGTACGCTAATAAGAATAAGGATTTCTTTATTATTTTTTACTTACTATCATTTATTTATTTAAAAGGGAAAAAGAAATGTTGGCGTCTAGAACCGATTTCTTCAAAATAGGTTTAACAGTGCCAAATAATTTGATTAAGTCCAAGACGATCGCGGGTAGAGAAATTAAATAACAATAAATTGTTCATTTTAATAGTTTAGACGAGTTGATAATAGTGTAACAATATTATTAAGTTGATCTTATGCCTTTACGATTTCATATTTCAACCACTCGTTTTTGACATATATGAATAAAATCAACTCTTAGAATCGTGAAGGATACGCGCTGACCTATTTTTCTAATTTCCTCTTATGTAGAGTAGTCGTTAGAACTATACTAATAAGGTCTTAACTCATTAGCCTTCAACTTCACCTGTTAGAGATGCCACTTACCTGTTTACTCTAGTTTGGTAAATTTTCGTATACATACCTTCCTCTACACTCGTTTGAAATAAGAATCGTTGTACACAGAAACTGTCAATTACTTCAGTAAAATCCTAATTATTTTTGGAAAACCATAAAAGAGAAACTGGTAAATAAGAATATTTAGTGATTTATGAAAAATTCATGGAAATGTGCAATCGGTTTGGACAGAAATTCGCGAGCACTTAACTGAACGTGTATAGCAATAAGTATTCTAAAATGCAACGTGTTCAAATAACGCGCATGATAATTTACAGAAGTGCTACATGTTATATTTATTAAATATAGAAGTGCTACATGTTATATTTATTAAATATAGAAGTGCTACATGTTATATTTATTAAATATAGAAGCACTACATGTTATATTTATTAAATATAGAAGTGCTACATGTTATATTTATTAAACATAGAAGTGCTACATGTTATATTTATGAAATATATGATTTCTCTGAACTGCTGCCAGAATGTGAGATTAGTAGAGATTATGTTAACACCTTCGTGAAAACTTGCTCCCGTTTGTAAGGCAGAAATTGATGTTAACGATCCGTGTTGGTTAATTTTACACATAATGAACATACCCATGATGTAAGTATCTATGTTATACTCTACATAGAACCATTGAAAAAGTAAATGAACGGTGTACTAATTGATATTATTACTCATTACGGACATGTATGATGAAAACAGTTTCAGAACAAACTCATTTACCACCGCAAATAATTATTCGGTCTAAAATTGCAATTATAAAGCTCTATTACACCTAATTGATGATCTGTAATCAGCTCTGTTAATTGCAGTGGATTTTGTTAAACGTTGATTATAGTTTAATAGACTACTGCATAATATTACTGACCCGTTTCAAAATATAGTCGAACCATAATATCTCCAAAATTTGTAATAAATATTACACAAGTTGCATGTGAGCAATATATAAAATCAAATAAATACATGTTTCATTATTTGAGAATTCGCTTAGGTTAAACAAGATTTAATAATGTTCTTAAATTCGTGTAAAAACTACACAGTTTTGTATCTCATCAGCTCATTTATGCCATAAATGCATGAAGTTTCACAATCTTCTTATAACTATTCTTCTAAAATGACGTATCATTTACGGAATTTAAAATGTCGTTTTTGTAGTACGTTTAGAAATTAAATAAATTATCTACAGAGCTATGTAGGCTTCATACGCGATGCTCAGATAAGCTCAACCACTTTCACGAGGCAATTTTTCTTTCTTGTATGCCATGATACTTTTTTCAATTCAACTGTTTATTAAACTGGATTGCTCTAAAAAATATAATAATAGCGACGTAACAATAAAAATAAATCTAAATCTTCGTAATTACAAGTTATTTTTCTTTTCTTTTTCTCTTTATTCTCTGTTCCTCTTCATATACCATTTCTATTTTTTATTTTCACAAATGTCAATGTAGGTAGTTGATTTACTTTCTCAGCCCACATCGTATTTGTGGACTGAGAATAGTCCATAATTGTGGCTTCGGATCGTTAAGTGACGATCACTTTTGCTTTTAAACAGTTAGCGTTGGTTCGACGATAATGTAATTCAAGTAACAATGATCTATAAATATTTAACTAACAGAAATTGACCTCGCTCAATACTTGGCATACATTTCAATCACCGCAATCAATAACCCATTCACATTCAGCTATCTTCTTCTCTCATTTCAAACTACAATTCTCTCTAAACGTTCCGCCATAATCACCAATTAGCGCTTATATGAAGTTCTTAATTCTCAATAAAATAATCTCACACAATTATTGTTGCAATCTACTCGAAAAGCGCATGTATGGTCACCGTAATATATAATTAGGTTGGAATTGAATGACATGTTTTATTTTCTCGTTTAATTACTAACATTTACAAAACTTATCTAGTTAAGTATTTTTGACGAATGCATTCGCCATAACGCAAAATATTGACATTTCTATTCGTTAGAAACACGAAATGTTGGCATTTCTTCACGACGAGTATATCCGTCAAATAGATGAAATGAAAGATTATTCGAGAGAAAATAGTCACCGCCCATGGAAAAAGTAATCGAAAAGCGAAGCTATCGAAGAGTGATTTTGGTTAGTATATTTGTCGATTGCATATCTTTATTGACTAGTTGCATCGTATTAGTTCTAAAATTATTTGCAATTTTCCATTCGCTTTCTGCAACTTTCAACTCCGATCTCTTCTCCGACGGTCTACCATAAAAGAAACCCGAAACATCGAAAACGGTTAATTTTCGACTCGCTGAACGTTGCATTTTCAAGCATGTTCTGCAGCGAGTGGTAAGAAAATTCGAAGGTAACGCAGCCTCTGGTCTCGTTGGCAATCCCATCACATCGAATGGCGAAAAGAAGCGGGCAAAGAGGTGTACACGGTCGTAGCCTTAGCACGGTTATTCCCTACTACCGATGGTTAACCTTCCGGTGGCCGTCTGAGCGGTCTTCCGGGGATTGTCTCTGGTTCGCCACTCGGTCACGGTCTATTTCCGGGGCTGAGCGATCGCTTAACGACGCATTGTACGTATGTATTTATGGTGGAAGCGATAGAGAGACGGTAATAAATACTGTTATACCGTGCATTAACGTTAGCAACGGTGCGACCGCGCCGCCGCCGCCGCCGCCACCGCGCTCTCTTCTCTTTTCTCTCTTCTATTTTCTCTCTTCTATTTTCTCTCTCCGCTTCCTCCGTCGCGTGTGGGTAGAGAGAGCGTGGACGAAGACTGCGAGATCGAAGGCGAAGTCGCGAAGGCATAGGCGAAGTAGACGACTCACAGTGGGGTGTTTTCCCGATTTTGCTGGCCAAAATTCTAGTTCTCGGTTAACTTGTCTAAAATATACCTGCCAGATTCGATATAGTATTTTTACACGGACAAAATAATTATAATATTTAATATCTCATTATAAATATTTATTTGTGGCATTTTTATATAGTGGGGATAATATTAAACATTAAGAAAAAAATATCATTGTTGTTCGCGTTGTGCGAAGGCTCTATAATTGTTAACAAACATGTAAAAGAAATGGAAAATAATCAACACAACTTATAGATCATCGAAAACTATGTGGCAGTATTAGAAAGTATTAGAAACTGTTACGAAGTACTAAATATCATCTAAAACTATTGAAAACTGTTACAAATTAGTGAAAATGGTAAAATAACTGAAAACAATTTTATACTTTTGTTTTGCCGCATTTAATAATTACATAGTAATATAATATATCATTATATGGAACGGTATATGACCCATTGAATAATCGCTAAGGGCAGTTTTGACCATCTTAATCGGCTACGCTCTTTCAAATTATCGCTGTATTACTTCGAATTTATGGATTTGCAAGAAGAAAGAACAAAAATTCTACTTTCTACTTCTTACAATGAACTTTTTATTTTATTAACTGTATTCGATTTCATTTAACTTGGTATTACTTTGTCTTTTCGAGACAAAGTAGTTCGTGCGAATATTCAAAAGATCACACAAAAATGTTTAAAAATATCTGTTACATGTATAACCATTCTTCCTTAATACATAAATTTCAAGTTTGGAAGATGATGTCTACATTTTAATGGATGATGAATTTTAATACTAGCACAGTACCAAAATTAGTCATCTTACGCGGATTCGAAAAATCGAAATCTTTTGGTCAGCTATTTGGGCCTGATACTCCACTATGCGACGATTGAGAGGAAGGAGAAGAAGATGAATACGGCGAAGACAAAGAAAACGACTAAGGAGAAGGAGAAGATGACGATGTACCCGACTAAGAGAAGAAGAAGCGGTGGAAGGAGAAGAAGAGGATTAAGAGTAGAAGAAGAAGAAGACGATTAAGAGTAGAAGAAGAAGATCTCCGAGGGAATAATGAGAGAAAAAGAACCGGGACCGGAAGGGGAGGGGAAAGGAAGCCGTGAAGAAGAAGCAGAAGCCGCGCCGACAGGAATCGCGAACGTGTTTTGGTCTCGAGCCTCGGTGCAGCGTGTAGTAGGTGCACACGCTCGCCGTTTCTGGGACACGAGAACGTGCTCCCGTTACGCCAAACGCTCGTCAGCAATTAGCGGGTGAAACAAACGTTGCCCTGTTGTGCGCTAGCTAGCCACGTATGTACAAAGGTAATAGAGTTGCGTTCAGCCGGGTGTATCTGCGCGAGGGGGACCTCGAGGTATGTGTGCCGGAAAAAACGACACGCTCAGGCGAGCAGACCGAGAAAGATGTCCTGGTTCCTTTCCACCATTTCGTTTCACAGCATTCCCAGATCATTCTTTTATGATGGACGGTTTAACAGATGAACGAGACGCGAAGGGTTTTACAATCCATTCATATCTAACTGTCTCTCTCCCTCTCCCTCTCTCTCTCTTTCTTTTCCTCCTTCTCTCTTTCTTTCCTCCTTTCTCTCTTTCTTTCATTCTTCCGTTCGTTTTCTCTTTCCTTTTCCCTCTTACTCGAGTATATAGGTGCAACCGTTGCACCGGTGCACAGTGGCTCGGAAATCCGGGAAAGTTCGCGAAATTCTGGGAATGCATTTTCTTGTCGGGGAACGATGGACGTGTGATTTATCATCTGCTCTCGCGAGACGTTCACTTTTACTTTTCGCGGCTGAGACGGTGTGTGTTTCGTGCCAGGGAAACTTGCAGATATTGATACTCGTTCCAGATCTTAATGCTCTGTTTACCGGAAGTTTGTTAACCCCCTTTGCACTTGAGTAGCGACTTTGTGGCACTATGAAAAATTGTCACAGTCGGTGTAAGGAGCATTCGCCCGCCTTCTAAAATGGAATAACTTTCTACAAATGGGCCACGTGATTTAAATTTTCATGGGGTATTCGGAGGGATTCGTTTTTCTGTACTATATTTTTGTGTACAATATTTTTCTGTACAATATTTTTCTGTACAATAGTTTTCTGTGCAATATTTTTCTGTACAATAGTTTTCTGTACAATATTCTTCTGTACAATATTTTTCAGTACAATATTTTTCAGTACAATAGTTTTCTGTGCAATAGTTTTCTGTGCAATAGTTTTCTGTGCAATAGTTTTCTGTACAATATTTTTCAGTACAATAGTTTTCTGTGCAATAGTTTTCTGTACAATATTTTTCAGTACAATAGTTTTCTGTGCAATAGTTTTCTGTACTATTTGTTTGGTGTACAATACTTTACTGTACAACATTTTTCTGTACTACTTTTCTGGTGTACAATATTTTTCGGTAGGATATTTTTCCGTAAAATACATTTCTGTTTAATATCACAGCTATTTCAGGAAAGTATTTCCGATATATTCCATCGTTACACGATGAAGTAACGAAGCTGTTACTATGTTGTAAGTGGACCACCCGGTGTAGGAGTTTTAAAGCGAAGAACCGGCATGTTAAAAATCTTCCGGTTCCGCGGAAGAAGAGGGGACAGACAACGTACTATCTATTGTTACCCGATAACGAACGTCCAAGAGATTCCTAAGATTGTAACAATATGTTAGATCGTGGGGAATGGATTTGTGGATACTTCTATTTATTATCGGTCGACCGTGAAACTGAAAACTTCAAAGGTACGGTTCGTGCGCACGCCCGGTCTTGTTTCGGCCCGTACATCATTCGATATCGTAGCTTTCCGTGTTCCCTGTGTATTTGCAGTCATTTCCTCCCAGCAAATACGCCGACGAATAAACACGCGGCTATGCCTGTTTTCAACTTACAATGCAATTTATTCTTTTCATCGAACAATAACTGCGCTTCATATTGTACCTGACCAGTGCTTAAATCACGATCCGAGGAGGAGACAGTCCACGTTTATTCGACCGTTTCTTCAACTGAATCGTCGCTTTGCACTTTGCAAAATTAAACGGTGTACCAATTTCAAACGTTTCGTTCGGACGCTTCGCTACTGAGATTTTTATATTTCGATAAAAATTGACAGCGATATGTCTGTTTCATTGCGCTATTCGTTTTAGTAGCTCGACTAGGTTCGTGTATTTTCGTCATTTGTATTTCAATTTTTTAGTACGGTTTATATATTTAAGAACGATGCGATTGGACACATCAAATTTTAATTTCTCCGAGTAATTCGTATTCTTTAATATTTATTTATCGAAACATGTTACACTATTTATTTTGTAGTATCTCTATATAGAGTGGGGAACAAAATTGAATCAACACTTTTAAAAAGGTATAACTTTTTCAAATTGGTCTACATGGCTTGAATTTTTCTGTAATTGTTAGAAGGGCTAGTTCACTGTACAATGACTGAAGTACTTTTTTTAAATTGTACTATTACTTGGAAGACAAAATATGTAAATTTTTTATATAATACGATTTTCTATAATAAAAATTTTAAAAAATGCATTTGATACTTTTCGGTAACTTTTACGCATAGCACATAGTCAAGCTGCAGCTACTGCAGCCACTGCATATAAGTTACCAAGAAATACCAAATTCATTTTTTAAATTTTCTATAATTAATTATTTTATTAAGAATATATTGCTTCATATTAATGTTTATCACTTTTACGTTATATATTTTGTAACACATGATTTCTCTGACTTTGTTAACAGCAGCGTATAGATTCACTGTTCTATATTTTGTCTTTATTAAGTGTCTATTTTGCAATATCACGATGTTACAAAAACGTTAGCATAGCATTAGACTCACTATGATAGCTCGGTCGATGGAACACGTAACATCTTCTGGTCGATAGCAAAATACCAGCCAATTATGGGACCGCTGTGAAACTCATCACGTTCACATCGATGCTAGCGATGCAATTACAGGGTTCCGTTTATAGAAACGTTTTTGTTCGCAATGAAGTTACGCTACGCGCGTATAAACCCTAGTTTACATTGCTTAGAGCACGTCACTGTTACTACCATGAAAGGCCACTTCTTTTTTTTCGAGCAGCCTCGCGCGTGGCGGAACACGTAAAAGATAGAATATTGGATCGTGAAAACTCGAGCAGAAAAGATTGGACTTCAAATCGTCCGCGTTGCGCAGAATGACTCCATTTATGTGGCCCTTGTACTCTTATCGTTCCATTCCTAGTTTGCAGTTTTAATTTTTAACAGTTTATAGAAGTCAGCTTTCTTACATCTTGAATTTAAAACTAAAATATCGTTTTAAATAATAAAAAAATTAAGCTATTTTAAAAAAATAGCTTAAAATGTAACGCGTGCGAATTTATAAAATAGGAGAGATCGTGTACATTCACAAAAACATTCGTTAAAAATATGTAATCTATGTAAATAGAGATTCCTATTATTATATATTGAATTAAATATTTTTTTTGTAGCAAAACAAACACTTACGAATCCTAATTAACTCCTTTGGATACACTTAAACAATATGACTCATTTGTATCTTGTATGTATATTTTTAATTACATTGAAACAGAAATCGTTAAATATCTCAATTTAAGTATAAACGGACTTAGACCGCTTCCAAAATAAACGGCTCATATACTCGTGCATTGTTGTATGTAATTGTTAATAAGAAATAAATGGTGTGTACATTATTATATGTAATTTGCAACAGTAAATAAATAATATATACATATAATTAAATATTGTACTAGAATCTGGCACAATTATGCATATGTAATTCGTTGCTACTTCGAAGTTCCATTAACTGCTGAATGAGTATCTTGCAAGTTCTTAACTTTGTTCACCATTAGTGTGCACGCTTCCTGTTCTCGTCGCACGGCGAGTGCCTAACGAAATTCACATCCAGAATAGGGCTGAATCTCTGCTTAATTAGGAACTGTTCCAATACTCGAAATTTCTTGCGCGACAGCTCCTCGAGATTTATTCTGCTTCCGTCAGGATTTTAAAATCCCCGGGCTTTAAGTGACATTAATGCTTTATTCGATCTAACGAAATCCGAATCTAGAAAGATGATGAAATGTGACCTGATTCGAAACGTTCCAAACCTCGTAATTCCGTCTCCTTTTGATAAAACGTCCCAGTATTTTTCAGGAAGTGTTCTACAGTAGCGTGTATTATTACTTGCTGCCAATGTAGTATAAGTTATACTATATCGCCCAGTTGACTGATATTTGAAGCGGAGAATGAAAATATATCGCAATCTGATTAGAAGCTTTATCAAATCTGACTGTTTTTATCTGAATCAACTGAAATTTTTAGATGTTTCCATGATAGTAGCTCACTTTGTCTAAGAGTTCTAAAACTTCCGGCTGCAGTAACATTTCTACTTATTTTAGACCTGAAGAATATACATACAGGGTGGTCCACACAACTTTTGC
>CM052166.1:1139103-1155702 GCA_028455555.1 Augochlorella aurata | reverse complement strand
ATCCGTCAAACCCAAGAATTTTTCTGCCCTAAGCGAAGCAGAAAATGGCCATTTTCCTCGGTCCCCTTTGTGCGCGAAAGGGATTTCTGCAAACACCAGTTTGAAAGAATGTAGAGAGGCGAAGACGTCTGAGTCATTATAGGCACGACTTTTAACCCTTTTCACGCGACCGGCGTCTGTGAGGCGGCACGTTGAATTACTATAGCACTCGAACGCGACGCCTGAAAGGCTTCACAGTTTTATGCTACTGAATTCTCCGCGTTCGATGAATTTTGTCAACATTTAAATCGGTTTTACACGTACACGATGCATGCGCTTGCCGACAGGCGTTCAAGAGTGCGCGCCATTGTTCTTTTCTTATTTCCGAGGAAGCTCTTGTAGTGGAGAGCTATGGGAAACGATCGAAGCTGTTTTCAAATTTTCATCTGACAAATACCTCGAGTTTTGTGAATTGTTTTTTGAAAATTAGTTTAACGTGTTCGCTACCATTGTCGTTGATTTGTGACATTCGCGATCTCATAGTTTACGTGAAAACAGGTAAATCAGTTTGATTACATGCTTGTTTTTCCAATGTCGTATTTGTAACAAAATTGCGTAAGTAGAATTTTAGATAGGATGAAAATTTAAAGAGGTCAAGAATGTCAATATATTATTTTTAATCTAGTAAAATGATTGCACAATGAAATAGCAAAATTGAACAATATACATACTTTTCTACCGCATGAACTACTTTATCAACATCCTTACATTACTCCATAAAATTAGAAAGATGTAATGAAATAGTGTAAAAGTTAATTTCCAAATCAAATTGTTAATCTGTCCTTTAACACTTTACCGACCGGTCATTCGGCCGTAAACATTTTTATATTTCCATAACACTAGCATTAGACAATATTTCTTTTATCTATTTTATTTATTTTATTCGTCGCGAAAGGTATCTAATATTTAAAAAATTATATAATAATACCGCAACAATAGATGGCAAATTATTAGTTGCCATGGCAACCGATTCACAGGCTACCGGTAAGGTAAAAAGCCGATATATAGGCCACCGGTTGGTAAAGTGTTAATATCAAATTGACATAATGGATGAACAGAAAGATCAGTATGGTGGAAACGTAAATAACTTTCCAAATTCTTTCTTGGCAATATCTTCCTTGGCAATACCTTTCTTGGCAATGTAAATTCTATCAAACTGACACGAAGAACGAACGGTCAGGAAAATATTTATCTTGTTAAAGCCGACGTAGAGGTATAAAATGCATAAAATCGGGAACGCGATACGTAAGCAAACAAGCGTGAAATGAATTCGACTATACGTAACTAAAATGGGAACTCATAATTGTCACACGTGTGTAGCGCTGCTAGCGATCGCGTCGGAACGGTTTCGGCTGCGAAGTGTCGCGACTAGCCAGCCGCGACGTGATTACCTCCGATTCAGCAGAACATTACGCTTCCGTTGGAAACAATCCGACGTCGCGAGTATTATTTGCGCTTCCGTTCGGAATGAGAGTTGTCGATAATTCAGGACTCGTGTGAAGATAAACACGGTGGAAACGAATCGAAGGCAACGGAGCGCGACGCGTTGCATTCTACCGGTCGAAAGAAACCGAGCTTTCTCACGAGCCCGCTCTATATTTTTAAGATCGCCGATCGACCGTGCCATCGTGGGAGAAGTCTCCGCGAACAAACCTACCTGCCGATCTAAAATCAGAATTTCAGGAATGTCGTTGTTCAGGTTGATTTTTCAAAATCGGACTTTCCGCGTAGAATTCTCGAGTTTTCTAATTTCGAAAATCGTTTACACGTACTGGAATTTATTAGAAATGTGATCCAGATTTTAAATCATCTCAACAGACGTCATTTGGTTGATTTTTAAAAACTGGCTTTCTGTGGAAAATTTTATAGGAAATTTTCTAATTTCTAACATTATTTGTAGGTACTATTATAGAATTCATTAGAAATATTAATCCGATCTATGATTAGATAAACAGATTTCCTGAATGGTCCTATGTAGATTGATTTTCCAAAACCGTTTTTATATGGAGAATTTTCTAAAGAATTTTTATTTTTTAACAACTGATTGTAGATTATAGAATAAATTAGGAACGTTAACTCAATCTAAAATCATGTCAACAGATTTTGTAATTGGCGTTATCGTGGTCGATTTGTCAAAATCGCATTTTCCGTATCTTTAAAGATCTTTCGGTCGATAAATCAATACCGTCGATTTTTTTCATAAATAAACCATAGATAACAGCCCTAATATTGACCACGAAACGACTAAACAAAATTGTTTCGAGGGGATTATATTTTCTAAAAAAACATTGACATTTTTCTGTCGCTACTCTTATGGTTACAAATTTATTTATACGTCATTTTACAACAGAAATTGTGCTTTGTATTATTAGTGGCATAATGATCTTTTACAGCTAATTTGCAAAATCCTTATTTACCTGAATTTCAAAGTAAACAGGATTACACCGATTGGCTTCTGAGCCGTCAACACGTGCCTCCGATTTACAAATGAGATCCGCAAATGCATCGAGATCCGCATTTATCAGAACGACTCGACAATCTATTGACACATTTAATCAATTGCCATATTAAAGTGCTCTCGAATTCGTAGTCTATTGTACTTTGACGCATTTACATCCTACTTTGTTTTCCGATCTTTTGTTATTCCGTATTTATATATCCTTTATTATTTATTCCATTGTATGCATTCACCGAGTCTGCTACGTATAACGGAGCTCGCTCCCGCAGCAACAAACAACGAAGTACGAACTCGATCGAAACAAAATGAACGATTTGAAGGGCCCGGCAATTGTCCTTTGAAGTCGTTTGACGAACTCGTTCGTACTTGTCGGCGACTCCGATAGATTCGCAACGAGAAAAACTCCGACCAACGTGGATTAGCTGAGTTGCTCCATAAAAGAGGAGAAGCTTCGAGTCAGCAGGTGACTCCGGACAACCACTCCGAGGTGGATCATGCCATTACTTTTACCACTGCGAAGTCAAACTGGGAACTCCGGGCTCCTGTTCGAGGGCCATTCCGAGAACTGAATTTTCGAATGTATTAACCTAATTTACAAGACGAGAACTATTGTCGAATAAAACGATCTGCCACGCACTCTCCCGCCCCCTTACTCGGTTTCAGAGGAAGTGCACGATGAAACAGTTTTTACTGATAACGCATAATTGTTTCATCGATTTTAGAAGTCATTTGTTTCGACGTAGTACGAGGTTATGCTAAGTTATATTCGATCCTTCAAATGTATTGAATACTGTACAACATTTTAGTCTTCGTTAGTGGGTTACATTTCGGATATACATATCTCCGTTACGGGGCTATGATCGAAATAACTGCGTGGCTATTATGATGGCTATTCAAATATGAATCAATAATGATTACCATTATTGTCTCATTATAGGCATACGGGACAAATCCGTATAGCTAATTTTGCAACAGCCAGAAGATAGAAACATGATAATTGAAATTATTCAGTGCAGAAACGTCTAACACAATTGAAGGTAATTAATTGTTTTTTAATTTGTTAGACTTTCGAATAAGAAAACCTTTGAATAACAGGGAACAAACGTATACTCTTTTAGAAAGTTATAATTCTTTCATGGAATACTAGTACAACTATATATATATTTGTATACTATGTATACAAATAGCATTTTCAAATTTATTTAAATCTATTTATATCTAATATAACTATTTAAAAAAAAACGTTTAATTGCCATTCTGTATTACATGAGAAGATACAAATATTTATTTATTCCTAACCCTGTTTTTCACAGATAATAGTGAAAAATATCCATTGATTATATTTCCATGTAAAATAATAAACAATTAAACAATCCTACGTCAGTGCAAGTTAGTTTTGCTTCACATCGTGCAGTTATTTAATGGCCACCCTGCAATAATTAAACGTCCGAGTAGTAAAAAGCTGCGAGATTAGAATATTCGAACACGAGAGGCTCTATTGTATCGCTAGGACGATAGTTTCCATGCATTCGTCGCCAGCAGGATTTCATTATGAATTTGCAGGCACACAGACGCCGATTAGTGGTACTTTAAATCGCAATTAATTCTCCGGCCATTCACATTCAGGCGTTCCAGCGTACATTGTTAGAGGGCCTCCCGGCTGTTTATTGCCTGTCTGCCAGCACGTTGCCGTATAAGTCGTAAAATAAGAAAGAAACAGGCATCCGTATCGCCGCGCCCGCAGAAAAAGAGAAATGCACCTTCGCGCAATTACTAATTAGTCGTTTAGCGAGCGGCGAGCGTCGTCGTTTCGTCGACTCCGAGCGAAAAGGGGTAGACGACCGGGCCAGAGAAAGACAGCGAACGCTTTTAACCAAACGTTTTCACTGCGCACGCCACACCGAAACTGCTTTCTGAATTGTTTTAATATTAACGTTGCTTCGCGTGACTAATGAATTGGTCGCACGCGAAAAACAGAAACGGGAAAGCCGTTGAAACGAACGAACTCGTTCGAACCGGGAGTTGAAATTTTCACTCTGAAGAGTGGAACGCGACCCTTGTATTTTTTCAAATAACTGCAATAATTATACGCGACAATATCGTATCCACAAGTTATAAATAAATCGGGTTTTTCGTTTTTAGAACGTTCAGTGGCTCGCAGAAGTATTCGAAAATTTACGCTTGCAACAATCGGTAGGCAATTGTGAACAAAATTATTTTATTTATAGCGAAAGAGGTAATCCTCGCATTATTTTTTTACAAAATTGCTAAAATCGAAACAATTGCTAATAGGTGAAATCTTCATTAACAATAAACCCACCGAGCACTAAAAATGTCTACCATGTATTGTTTATGAAAATTACCAGATTAGATTCGTTCCACCGTATTAGAATGTGTGTTTGAATTAAGAAATTTATTCAATCATTTTCTACGAAATATATGCCGAAGAATTTTAAAAGAAAAAACGTAGTACCATTTTTCTCGCCACGTAGGTTTAGTGTTATGTTGATGACTATAGTCGTTCTACACGTCCGACCAGAGTGAACAGTGCAGATCAAAAATTCTGTAAAATGATCGAGCGGCGGTTAGAAAAACGGCAGCCGCTGAAAGCTGAAGTATCGATTTTCTTTCAAAGACTCGCCAGCATTTTTACGTAAAATACAAACTAGACAAAAAAGCTCGCAATAGCTTCTACATTTCCATCTGGAAAATACGCCAGCAAAGAGTGAAGTCATGGATCCAGTGATTTTTGAGATATTTCAGCCGCATACCACGAAAATGTGGTTTCGCAGGAATTCGAAGTTCCATTCTCCCTTCAGCTACAACGGCAATTTATAACGTAAAACATTCGAGAAATATTTTTGAAATGATGCCCGCAAAGGGAACGTCTGGATCCAAATCGCAAGGTACAGGTTCCTATAATGAAACGCTGTTTAGGGTGCGTAAAATTATCATCGATTTTTATTACAATTAAAAGCGTTATTGTTGAATATTTATGTTTCATATTAATTATCTCTATTTTGGATCTGGCTTTTCTCCCTCAGCAAACAACGCATTCACGTAATAATAAACAAATAAGACATAATAATAAACGACATATTCTTAATTTACAAAAATGATGCTTTATATGTACAATAATAAATAAGTAATGGCAAATGAATGAATGAATATTGCAATTAGATTAAAATGTTTACGATTTTATAATTGTATTATAACTATAATTTCAGAAGAATAATCAGATATAATCAGATTATACGTATGATATAACAGTTGGGATAGCTTATTCCATATTAGGTTATGTTCTATTCATGTTCTACGGCAACGAAAAAATCGCAGTACACAGTATGTAACAGCATAATCTTGCTTAGAACCCGGTTGTTAGATAACAGTATTTGCATGAGTGAATTTATATAGAGCAATGTTCAAAAATAGTGGTAGAATTTATACATCCACTTTTATAAGTTCTACCTACTTTTCACTGTATCATTTGTGCTACTGTTTCAAGTAGAGGTTACAATTGAGCGGTGTTTCATATTAGGTACGCCCACTTTATCGAAGTTTCTAGACAAGCGCGAACCCTTGAGTGCGCTAACAACTTCGAGAGATGATTTCACCTGTCCAACGCGAGTTTCCGAGGTGCTCCCGAAATGTTTGAAATCTGAATTTTCGGGTCGGGAAGCTTTCCTTGTAAGCAAAGCCCGTGTTACGAAACAGGCTGGATAAGCGACGACCGCGGGACAATGCGCAACGGTTCACGTAACGGAAGTATTAAATCATATTTTCCGGCCGAACGGACCGCTTAACGATCCACGTGCAAATAATCCGCAGCGGCCGAAAGAGTTCTGTTAAAATATTTGCCACATCTTAACAAGCGGACGTCGAGTGTTTAATTTGCGCGGGATTAACCGCTACACAGTGATACAGTGGCTCATGGTTAAATTTAGATGAAATCCGTACGTTTAAATTTACAAGATCTAGCTTTACTCCTTTTCCAGCACAGTGCCCCGAGTTCGGCGAGATGTTATCTCGATAGACAAGGATAGCGCAAGACGGCAATGAAATGAAAGGAGACAGACATGCGCCAGTAGGATGGAGCGATTAGACGAAGTAAACATGCGAGGAAGAAAATTTTCTTTTCAGTAGCTCTCGCCTAACTTTTATAATTGCAGCACGAATGGATAGCTGAGATTGTTCCGATTAAAATGGGTGCAAACACATCGTCAATAGGACCAGTTTTATCTAACAGCTTATTACTATATACTGAGTGAACAAATTAATTTCATCGCTTTGAATATTTTACTTGGTTTTGGTAATACAAAAATGTCAAAGAGAAATATTGTTTAGTTCGAACGAACGAATATTATGATAGAAAATTTTACTCAACATTATATTGTTCGCTACTTTAACTTATCAATGTTTTTTAAAATGGAAGTATATATTTTTATGGTTACGAGTCACTATCTCTCCAATGACCCATAATTAATAAATATTTTGCTTTTACAGTTCTGATGTCAAAAATATAGTATTCCATTTACGAAAATAAAATTGATGTTCAAATCTCCGGAACAGCTCCGCCCATAAAAAGATAAATACTATGGAAGAATTTGTTGTCCAATGCATATTTTGGAAATTACAGGACACATTTTGCATATTTCGACATATCAATTTTGCAGAAGCATTCGCAGTCTAATTACAGGCTTCAGACACGCAATTGCTTCCTTTTTGCTATCTACGAATGAGGATTGACAGAATATGTAGGACCAGTGTACACTAAAGTGATCTACATTGACTATAAAATTGATAACTGAATTTTAACAAAAATATAACACAGACCATTATTCGCGATTCCCACTGAATTTTTCCGAAGCTTGTTCCCCGAAATTGAACGTCTGTCAGGAAGCGTCTTTCCTTGCTGGCTGCTAAGACAAATCAGCGAACACTCTCCTTTGTCTACTTCCGCCATGTACATACACCGTACGCTTGAGCGATACCTCGGATATGGCAAACATAGCGCATAACGTGGAATTATCTATTCAGGAAGACGAGGCTGTACACTTGTCTAGGCGCCTCTTCTATCGTCTATGAAGCACTCACGCGATCCATTCAGCCCCGCTCAGTTTTGACAAGTGTTACAGTTAGCGGTCCGGAGCACGCGTAAAACAATTCCGAACGATCCGGAGCTCTGCTTCGAGCAGTGAAAAATGATTTCGATGGATCGACCACCGTTTACCGAGCTCTGTTCGAACCATTGAAAAATTATTACGGTATTAGAGGGGATGTGTTAAATAAATCTCACGGAACTCCGTCTTGATAGGAATCGCGCCGTGCGTTATTCCATCGTCGCTTCGCAGCGTCGGACCGGCCCAGCACTTCCGGTAATCAATTCCTCCCCTTGGCGCGCTTCATTTCATGTACGCTGCGATCTTCGCTGTTTCTTTTTTGCTAAACAGTTATACTGGATTCGAAGGCCTAGATTGTTAACCCCAATGTTCTGTTTCATTATTTTAGACGCTGTTCCTTCCATACTAGCTTGGTCGAGTATCGTCCAATTTTTCCGTGGGAAATTGTTTATGTTATTTTTCGAACTCTGGATTGTTTGTAATTTATTAAGTGTAGGATAAATGCGTCAATTACTGTACTCCATCTGATTACTATGCCGTAACAATAATCTAAAACCTACGTTATTAGATTAAACATATCGAATTTTTTAAATAAAATTTGTTCTGTAATTTTCATAAACAAATCATAACTTCTTAAAACCTATAAAATGTGGAAATTGATATTTCAAATTTCTGATAATAGGTTTTTGCCTTGATCTTGTTCAAAGACTTCAGAAATACGTTGCAAATAAAGGTGAGAAAATAGAAAAATTATGTTTTCTTAAACAACAAAATAAACTTGACACAGCAGCAACGTAAACGTTGGTTCCTTTTTTAGTAACTCTAACGGGTTGAAAATAAGGCAACAGTATTTTTAAAATTTTTCAAATCCTTTCCGTGTTCTGATTTCGATTTTTGTGGAAAATTTGTTAAATCACCTAACAGCGACACGAATACTGTAATTCGCGAAGTAGTAAGTAATATTTTAAATAAAATATAAACTGATATTTCGTTGTGATATGATACTGATATTTATTGCATATAATGTTCGTACGGATTGTATAAAAAGAAAATTATTAATCTTGAAATTAGCATGATTGTCAGTGGTCTTGTTGTGAGCCTGACTGAGGGCATCAGAGTGCAGAGGGTTAATAAAAGAAATTAGCAGGATACTAGCTTGGTACCCATGCATCGTTACGATGCTTAACTGCTTTAAATTCAATTTTGTCTTGAATAAACTATCCTTTCATTGCAATGAAGTATTAATTTACGTTTAATACGACTACCCGATGTCAGGCCGACCCCTCTAATTACTAAAAGTCATATCTCCACGATATGATTGGCATGGGCTGAAGCTATTTGTGTGATACGCGCGCGCAACCTATACATTTACAAGAGAGATCGACCAAATTACAGTTATCGACTGTAATGATACTGCAATATTTATTTCATTTTAATTTACTCCTTAGAGCTGAACACATTATTGATTAAAAAGCTATTTTGACACGTTAAGTGTGACGTCAGTCCATAGAGACTGGCGCGAACTTTCTATCCAGGCGGCGTTCTTCTACAACATTTATTTTATAACTTTGACATTCCCAGTCCCGCACACCGATTTAGATCGATGAAAAGTCCACTGTCAGTCCCTGGGGACTGACTTCGTTTCAGCGGGAAGTCAAGCAAAATTAGCTTTGCAATTAACGTGTTAATAATACTGTCAACGTTGGATTAAAAAGGAGTTCAAACATTTTTTCTAAAATCACTTCAATATAGCAAAAAATGGCACTTGTTCGGTCATGATTAAAATCGCTGTAATTGCTGTTGCAAAATCTTAATTTTTGGGAACAAATGAGTTCGCGATTAGAATTATTGAATGTATAAATTAATACAGTGGGGCAAAAATTTAGTGGACACCCTTTAAAATGCAATAACATTTTTTGAAACAGGACTAAATGACATGAATATTTTTTGCGATGATTGATGTTGGTGCTTTTATGTTTCACAAGTTTCTTTCATGTTCGACAAGAATTGTTTTGCAATTTCTAATTCAATTCTTCGTCTCAAAATTTATTGACACTTTTGAACATTCCTGAAAAATTTATTGGTCTGGGAACTTCTTCGTCATAAAGAAACGGCAAGTTTACATTTTACAACAAATATACTCCTCCTAAGTGCTTAATAAGAATTCCAAGAGTACTTTTGTCATTAAGATTTGCAAAGAATAAAAAATATCGTAATTAGTACAGCTTCACGTGCTTGTATCGCTAGTATCATGCTATTATATGACGTATCTCCTTCATTTATAACATTCACATAGTCAAAGTTTTTATTTTTTAACTCGCTTATTAACCCTTAGCTCTCTATTTTTATGATAAATTTGACAAAACTTGTGACGTTGCTATACAAAGTCTAATTAAGGTAACAATCATTGTACCGCTTTGAAATTTTACAAGAATTAGTAAATAAAACATTCTGTGGTCTTATTTATGTATTTTACATGATCACCTCACAGTATGAAAAAAAAATTAATGCCGCTTTAACATGAATATAACTACGAATGAATAGAAATGTAAAATAATAGTTAAATATTATTATAACTAATAAAATTGAATAAAATGAATATAATAAAATAAATTGTTTGGTTTCAAAAGCCGCGATCTAATTTCTGTACCAAATATATTGGTGTGATAAATTGAAGTGAAAAACCGGTGATTTGATACACTTCGCGAGCACATTCTCGGGAACAGAGTAGCAAAAGCATCGAGACGCATTTATAGCGTCCGCGAGGAAGGTCTATCGTTAGCGAAGAGACAGCAGAAAAATGGTTCAAACCATTTAAGGAAGGCAATGAATCGCTGGAGGACGAGTCACGTTCGGGACGTCCGTCTGTAATCAAAGATGAGGAATTACGTGAATACATAAATTCAAACCCACGCGAGGGACGTGCTGATGTAGCTTCAGCGTTACAATCTGCTGAATCCGCGGGAAGAAGGCGACTCCGTTCGCTCGGTTTCCAGAAAAACTTAGATAAATGGATACTGATTTGACGGGGCAGAATAAACAGACAACGCGCGGTCTCGAGTTGCCTCCCTGACTCGTCAAAAAATGAGGGACAGCGGATGGGAGGCTCTACCGCGACCTCCTTAGAGTCCAGACTTGTCTCGTTCGCTCTGCTACTCATCTCTGTCTGCGACAAACAGTTTTGCAAATAAGCACTCAAAGAAACAGCGACGGAATCAAAACACTTCATTCTTTTCCAGGAAAGTTGTCCGTTTGCTCCAGACTTCCGCTACAGTTCCCTATGGAACTATTGGAACCCTCGCGAAGCATTTTAATGCATTCTGCTCTCTTATTTTCTAATGTTGCATTTGTCTTCATATGTTGCATTTGTTTTCATATGTTGCACTTGTTTTCATATGTTGCATTTGTTTTCATATGTTGCATTTGTTTTTCAATGTTCCACTTATTTTCGTACGTTGCATTTATTTTCCAATGTTGCATTTATTTTCCAATGTTGCATTTATTTTCCAATGTTGCATCTCTTTTCCAATGTTGCATCTATTTTCCAATGTTGCATCTATTTTCCAATGTCGCATCTCTTTTCTAACGTTGTATTAATTTTCTAGCGTCGCATTTATTTTTTAACGTTGCACTTATTTTCCAACGAATATAAATTAAAATATAAAAATTAATTTCATAAACCAACTCACTGATCTTCAAGCAAATATTTAACTTTTATAGTAAATTAAATAAATTAAATCTTTAATCAATTCTTGAACAATACTCCAATTAATTATTGATAATTCGGGGTGTTAGGAGAAATATAAATGAGAGATGTAGAATGAATTTTGTATGTGACGCTCCCATTCGAGAAAATCGACTTCCACTTGTCGAGTGGCGTGTGCAAGCTTTCATACGAAGGAGATTTGGTAAACTATGATCAGACACGCTAGAATGGCCAGTGAATGTGTACTTAACGAAGTTTCAAAAATTTGTTCGGCGAACCTTGATTCACAATTTCTGTCTGTATTAATAACGCAACGACTGGATTCTTCTTGTTCTACAAATTCACACGTATTAAAAATGGTTACAGCAAGAAGTTGTCGAACTAATTTTGATAATGTTTATCAAGCTCATTCTTATGATTCACATATTCTAAATCCAGAATGTTTGATTAATTTTCATTGAAAATCAAGCTGCGGTGTAAAACTAGACAGATATAAAGTTATAAAACTAGATAGTTTGTTTTAGTACATGAAATGATATTGTAAGAAAGTTCCCCGTAACACCTAGATAACCAAAATAACATTTAGATCGTAGATATTCAGACCTATGCTCACGTTCACGGAATCCAATAGCGTAAATAGAATTTAAATTCCATCTTTACTAGACATTTCTCGTTTATACTGCCTAGTTTGTGTTCCACGCACATAAGAATTTATCGTTATTTACTTATTTGCATGCTCGCGTACGGTTTGCACGTTGAAGAAGTTGAAGCGCAGTTGACGGCAACAATACAGCGAAGTAGTAAACTCGGCAGAGCCATAAACAGAAGTTTCGCTTGATACTCGGGTCGAGCGGTCAACGAATACTATCGTGGCAGTAAAGGGTTTACACCTCGGCCAATATTTTGGAAAAAATTCGTCTGCTGTAAGGTGCCGAGGAAAAGTTCACCGAAAATACCTACTTCGCGCGTCTACTTTTCACGGTACCTTTCTTAACACTTTCTTAAATATCAGAACAAAATGTAGCATTTTATCTGGACCCCGGATCATGGTAAAACTAAGGTAGATGGAAAAACAGCTGAAAAAGCGAGATGTACCGAATTTAAGCTGTTTCAATTATAATAACAAAGCTGATTAGTTACTAGTAAGAATGTGAGATAGTTGAAGTATAGCAACATAGTACGACGATAAATGCAAGAAAGGAATTTCTCAACTTAATCACAACCGGCAATTAACCAGAGATATTGTCCAATTATCGATCTCAGATTTTAATAAAAACTAGAGTGAATAAGATCGGCAGAGGACGAAGCATTTTCCAAAAAAGGATAAAAATAATTTGATCAAAATTGCAGCATTGAATTTACTTAAATTACTATATTAATGTGCATTTATTTGAATAACAATGAAATTTCAATAATTAAATTGCAAGTAGTATAAAGTGGTCAGTGCTTTAGATATTCGGTAGAATTAATTTCAATGATTGTAGAATCAAAATTATCGAACCAGTCATTCGGCATGGAACGGTTAGTATTAATTGAGCAATGAAATAGAACAACAGAAATTCGATTAGATTTGAAATTTTTCACTGAAAGTCGGCACAGATACATGGATTCTTTTTAAACGATCAGCTGTTTCTAGAGTACGTACATTTGTTACACGTTTTTCCTAGAATCAGACATCTCGCGGACGAGCATCATGCGCGCCTGTCTCCGTCAAGTGAAATTAGGCATCCATAAAACGGACATAATATACAGATACTAAATAATGCTGAACATTCGCAGTTGTCGGTAGCGTTGGACATGACGTTAAAATAGTACACAAGCTCTCAAACGCCGTTGACGATGGCAGGAAAATGCATTATATGTCTACTCCGTCCTACAGCTAGTCTGTGTCGGAATGATCCTCGCGTCACCTGATATATTGTAAAACCCATCACAGCGAAATTTGTAGTTGTACTGTTGTAATTGCAGCTCGTGCACGCGTCACCAGAGCTACACAAACGATCTCTTTTGTAGACATTTCTCGTTTGGGTACCCTTCAACCAGAGAGAGAGCAAGAGAGATTCTACTGATAGAAACCCTCCGGGCTGAATCTAAGATCCTAATTATCTTCACCGCCAGGAAAAGGCGAAACCTCTCTTGCAATCATCGCGTTGTTAAAACGGTTGTTGAAGACAAGCGATGGCGTATACATTATTTTATGCGCACGCGGTATCGATCGTATGCATTTTTTAGCTTGCGTGTGCAAAAATCAATTTTACTTGGATTTACTTGATTTTGCTACTTTTACTTCGATTACATTGTTATTGCAATATGTATTTGTGTCGTGTATACAAGCTTGTAAAATATGAAAATTTCATAAAACTTTCACAGTGGAAAATTGCGAAGAAACAGCGTCCTTTTCATGATCACTCAGCAAAATAATAATTTCGTTAACGGCATCATTTTATTTTTATTCTCTGCTTAATTTAATATATTGAAACGTCCACAGTCGGTTGCAAGTTATGCTTATATTATTATAAAGTAGTCCTTTTGTGTATCATATTCACTTTTGTACTGCAAATTAATTCTTTTACAAGTCTTATTCATCTGCAAATGAAATCCACATTTGTAATTATTTGTATAAAATTCATATTATATTTACAAATTGAATGACATTTCATAATTAATTAATTATTTTTATTGAAATGTGTATTATTTTATAAATATTAAATAAAATTCAATGTAATGAAATATAATGAAATGAAATTAAAGGAAATGGAATGAAATGAAATGAAATTAAATGAAATTGATTTAATTTTAGTTAAATTAAATATTAAATTTAAAAATTGAATAAAAGACGAACAATTCCGATCTCTGAAATTAATAATTTTATTTTTTAAAAAGTGAATTTCATTTACAACAGCTTGAATAAAATCTGCAAACAGGTTAATGTGACAAGATCAACTTATAAAGATTATTTTTCCGTGTAAAAAAGTGAATATAATGTACAAAAGGATTAATTTGGAATACATGCTTTCTTGTACATATGATACTAAAAATTACTCGTTAATAGCTCAACGTTACGCAATAACAAATGCCCGCAAATAACTCTAACAGTAACTGTTGTACATCTTCGCCCAAGCCGAGTTCCTCAGACAAACACGCCTAACTTTCGCTGTCTTTTACCACGCATCAGCCGTTACGCAATCGCCAATAAAAATATCGCTCGAGCGAGTCGATTAACGAACTACAACATCACGGTCAACGAAAGTCGGAATCATTGAAAAAGCATGCTGGTATTCTAGCACGGCGTATAGCGGTGTAAAATGACGAGGCTCGTGTCAAAATCGAAGAACTTTTGATAAAAATGAGATAAAGCGATGACATTATTTACGTTACAGCTGAGACGTTGCTGAACGAGGGAAAAATATTTTTAACTTGCGAATATTTATAATATTTCAATAAAACTGTGATTCATTCAATAGCATGTACAGATGTATTTTTTAAATGTCATATTATACATCGTTTCTCGTACATTTCAAATGCAACTGTAAAATTTATCTGCCACGATTTTGAAAATCGTAATGAAAATAATAATGAAAAAATCACGATTTCGTTACTTTCTCACTTAAATCGATTTTTTTTTAAATCTCGACCTGTTAGATAAATTCTGCTTCCGGATTTGAAATCGGCGTCACGAAATCTACGGGAAATGATTGTAAACATGTGATACAAAGAATTTAACTGCACATACTATTCGCTGAATCATAATTTTGTTAGACTACTTCAAGTATAAAAGAAATTTTCATAATTAAAAAATGTTCTATATTCTCTGTTTTTTGCCCTTATTCTGCGACGTTTAAACGTCGACGTAAAAAAGTATCATCGCTTTATCTCATTGCGATCAAAAGTTCTTCGCCTGACTGTGCGGCGGCTCGGTGTTGCAGAATTCACGGGCGCCCCTAAAAAGCGACAATCGTCCGAACGATACGCAATTAACGAGTTCCCATGTCCAGAAATGTGAGGAAGAATAATCACCGGGATCGCGGAGACGGTATTACCGGGGCCCTAACGGAAAACGGACTACGGTACTCGGAGCGATGAGTGGCGAATTAATGGAGTCCGAGAGACTAGGAAGTCTTGTTTACGAGCGACACAGTTCATTGAAGCAGAAATAGGAAGAAAGAAAACGCGAGGCGGACAGAACGAAAGACAGAAGCCGAACGATAAACCGAAGGCCAGCCGGAGAGAGAGGCGAGGGAAACGATCGTTATGAAATGCACATTATTACCATCGCCCAGTAATACCGCCGCCTCGACGATCGCAACCGCTTCGCTCGATCATTATTACTATATCGGAATTCAAAGTATGCAATATATTCCAACAACGGAGCCTTTATCAATGATTGGCAGTCGAAAATATAGAGTTCAACGAGTATCGGTCTAGCTTACCGTACGCTTCAAATCACACGAAATCTCTGCGTCTTTCTCCGTGTCTATATCCGCCTCTATGCCGAGTTTTGACAAAATCTTTCGCCAAACTCGGCAATTTCCAATACGACAATCACGGTCTCGCATTGAAAGGGTTACAATGACGAAAATACATCAAACTTAAAATCCAGAAATATTATCTCAATCTAAAAGTTCCGAGCTTTAATTTAAAGAAAAAATTATCGTCCTACGATCATTTTTCGCAGAGTTATCGCCGGTCAAAGTTGACCAATTTCAGTCCAAAATTGTTCTGCACTATATCTTTTTCGAGCAGTGTATATACGACATATATCAGAGACACGGATAAAAACGAGGTTCTAGTCTATTTATCAGACAGAATAGAGTTAGAGGCAGCAGCTTTTCTCGGGGATGCGAGTGCGACGCGCGCGACTAATGCCCGGCGAAGCGGCGCACGTTTGAGCGTTTCATGCGTCGTTCTGTGGGAATGCGAGCATCGTGGAAACGTCGCGTCGTCGTCGTGTTGTTTTTCACGGGTCTGCTCGCGGACTCGATCTCCACGGAAACCCGGGGGAAAATTGAAAAACGAGACCGGCTGATTGAATCGCGAAACGCCGCGCGCCGGAGAAAGCACAGTTTTCCTTTCGGGATAAATGAGAAGAAAACGCCGGGGAAACGAGAATAACGAAAGCGCGTGGTAACAAAGTGCACCGTTTAGAACGGGTGTCGTTACCGTTGCAAATACGTCTTATAAAACTGATTTTGTTACACGGTGCGCGAGCGCGATCGAGAGATCCGATGAAAATGAAAAACTGTTCTTGATCCGATTAATTCGAGCATCGCCGGGCT
>CM052166.1:1120221-1138547 GCA_028455555.1 Augochlorella aurata | reverse complement strand
TGCTAATTTTATGAAAGCATAAAAATGTTTATAGCCGAATGACCGGTAAAGTGTTACAGACGGTAACCGGTAGATAAATTTCGATCAAGCGGCGGTGTAATTGCGCTGATTCGTTCACTCCTGTCTTTATTAAACGGTGCTTGGTTTCAGAAATTCTGAGCTACGCGATTTCTAATGGAAACTCCGAGTTGCGAGGCGTTGGTTCAGGATAACAATTCGTGACGGTGTTTTTTAATGACATGGCGTTGATTAAGCTTGTCTCCATTAATCGATTTCCACTTTCGACGAGGTGCTGTATTTCTTTGGATACGAGGCCGTAAAGTATATCGTGTCTGCAGTTCGCAAGCTGAGTACGATGGCCAGCCGAGAACTAGAAATCCACACCTCTTGTAGCAATGGTCTCGCGGTAGCCATTACGGTGCAGTCAATGCGCTCTCTATGCTGATGCTATGTCCTGAGTCGTGTACGTTGTGCAGGTACATAGCAGCTCATTTTTCGAATATCGGTTTCTGCGACGACCTCGGTGCAAATCGAATGTTAGTTAAGACACTCCCTCCGGTTTTGTAACAGGAACTTCACTCCGAAGCGAAATATCGTAACTTCTGGATATAAAGTTCTAACAAGACGAATAGTAAGACATTTTTACTCGGTTCACTTCAGTTATTTGAACATATTTACGTCGACATGTACTATCTTATGATTTACGAAAACAACGGTTGCATAAATATGAATATGATCGCAGGAGGTATGTTCGAAGTTAATAATTTGCATTTTCTTTTAAGATTAGGATTTATCGAAAATTACGTGAGGGTTCAGTTCAGAAAAATTTATAACAAATGGTTACTCGACGTTAAAAATCAAACTAAATGCGTCACAGTTTGATCGTACAATTTTATGGTGAAATACTCAATGTTTAATGAATAGAAAACAATATTCATTATAAAAGAATTGACAGAATAATTAATTATAAAAGCATGGCTAAAATATAATTAAATATAAAACGATGAATCAAATAATTAAGTATAAAACAATGGTTAAAGTAATTAAGTATAAAAGAATAGCTAAAATAATTAAATATAAAACGATGAATCAAATAATTAGGTATAAAAGAATAAATAAAATAATTAATTAGAAAAGAATGGATTTATCCGGTTCTATAAGATGAAATAATGATTCCCCCGTTACCAAATTAAAACCAGCTATGACGTTCTATCATAAATGGTGAATTGTCCTTGGCTACCTAAATTATTACCAAACACGCGGACGACCTATATTTACTGATTGATTTATTACTACGATATGATATCTTACTATTATTACCGAGCGTATTGATTTATTTCTGTGCTAGACGATTCCATCAACTCGAGTGGCATTGGACACGTTGGGACTTCATTCGAATCACTCGAACAATTTTAGATTGAGAAAAATGTTAGAAATTTCCTTTCGCTTACTTCGTCCCTAGAATCGTTAAAAAGAGTTTCATCGAAATCGGCGACCGACCAGATACAACATCTCCTTGTTAGTATAGCACAATAATTAAAAGTTCTATTAACAAGCCTCCGGTAAATAAAGCGTTAACAAAGTCCAGCACGCATGTAATACGTTCGCAATCGCTAGTTCATCCAGGTAGAAAGTTTCTACCTGGCGTTCGCTCGGTTTAATTAATTTTCATGAGCCAAGATCGGCGTAATGAGCCAATCAGTAGTAGTCTAATCGTGACACGATGAAAAACTATCGCCTGGCGAAACGCCGTGCAAAGTAGCTGCCCGTAAGCTAGCTTTCTCTTTGAAACCAGTTCCGAAAATTCTTGGAGTGCCGAGGATGGGCCTGAAGACCCCGGCTGGACCAAACCCGTAAAGGAAGCCAATGCTTATGGTTCCGCTAGGTTCGCTACCTCGCTATAGTAACGTCGGTGCCAAGGTACGCATGCCCCTGCCACGCCCAGGGCCAGCCTCAGACCTACTTAAGTTACACTGCATCAATAAGTGCCAGGCCTCGGGGGCCTAATTTTACAAATTCGTTGTACCTTGTCTCGAATGTCACTTGCTGTTGCATTAACGCCGCGCCGACAGCTACGCGGATTCCATTAAGGGGAGACACAACCGACCCTAACGGTTCAAAAAAGTCGATTTTTCTTTTTTTATTTTCTCAAAGTTCCAAGTGTGTAGAATGTTACGTCAAAGCGACGTCTCTTGCTTCATCAGAGAGAAAAATTATCTTGAGACTTTTTTATGTTCTTTTCAAAACTACGTTTTTTCAACCGCCATTTAGCTTGCCGGTCTATAGATCCGATTTACTTCACATTTTATTATATTCTGGATAAAATATTCATTTTGGATGTATTACTATTACATACTACTATATTACATTAATATGTATAGAAAGTGATAAAAAGTTCCGTCAATGCTGTACGTTATAAACAAGTCGCCGGCAATCGACCATTTCATAAATCAGTTTAACGGTTTACTCGATGCTCTTCCATTAAGCGAATAAATGCCCTAACGAATTTTTCGCCGGCCAGTAAGGTCACGTTCTTGTCCTCTTTTCACAAACCTTGACCTTGCGGGAACTGATAATTCCAATACCGGTCCCGATGAATTGCGTCCGATACTTGCCAGATTAGCGAAAGCCTCAGGTACCGTAATGCTGTTAATTAATAAGAAGCGCTAATGAGAAGATATAGTGAAACGATAATCTGTAACTTTTTACCACTGCGATGAAACGAACTTCTTATGGGGGTATTTAGCGGAGTTTCCATCGATTGATGTGCACGTGAAGCGAACCTCAAAGATGAGGATTGAAGATACCGCTCGCAAGTATTCGAACGGTATCACAAGTCGAAAAAATACAGGTTTTTTGGCGATGAATGATGTACAGGGTGTTTCGCTAAAAACCGGACACCTAAATATCTCCTCCAACAGCGGTGTTACAAAAAGTATATGGAAATTGATTGGTATCGGGAGACGAATGCGATGCATAAAGTAGCTTTTTTTAGAGTTCATATTTTTCAGAGTTTTTTGAGGTCATCGATGTTGGTTTGCATGCAAATGCATCTTTTATTGCGTCGTGCAGCTGACGTAAAAATACATTCAGCAGTGTGCAATGACTTAAATGTTTTCACCGTGAATGTTATTTCACGGAAAACAAACGAAACATTCTCCTTCTTCTATTCGTCCGTAAGCTGTCATTGCTACTTTAATCTGATCTGTTAAAAATGTCGCTTAAAATCGCTCTAAAGGAAATAACACTTTCGTTACACCGCATACAAGAAACAAAAGATATTTATCAAGAAAACGATTAACGACGAATAGGTGTTAATCAATGTAGCTATAAAAGAAATTGTAGTGCAAGGGGTTAAGCTCAGCTACGACGTCCACATGAGAACATTGAAAAACGAAAAGACAAAAGAAAATCTACGTAATCGTTCGAGATAATCGATGAATATGCAACACGTTCGTATTTTTTCAAGCTCCTCGGCGTCGACTATAACTATTATGTAGACATTAGAATCACTAAATAGTACTTGGTGCTAATGTTTCTATAGCGGCTTCTAGAGCGTCGTAACGGTTAGTTTATAGTCGGTATAGTCGCTTTATAGCCGGTATAGCGACCATTATAGGTGCTTTACAGTTGGTGCAACCACATTATAGTCACATTCAAGAATAAATCACGCATAAACGACATCGGCAACCTGGCTCGTCAGGTTATTCGCTTCTTATTGATTCATATTGGCCTGTGCAACGATGTTTCCGATTGCAATAAATACGACCATAAAGGGCCTCCGCGTTGAATATTTCCATCCACCATAAAGTTACACTGTATTTTTCTGTGCCCCTAGGCCGATCGATATGTTAATAGATTCCCGTTAGTGCGTGGTAAATGTCTGAGATATTCAGACGAACATTCAACGTCTTACACCATCTTAACCTTCTTCGAGATAGAATTCTTGCATACTTTCTTCTCTATTATTACCTATTAATTTATTATCTTTCAATCTGTAATTTCAGTTCAATTACGTCGTAGTTCATAATGTCAACTCAATTACATCGTAACTCGTAATTTCAATTCAGTTACCTCGTAATTCGTAATTTCAATTCGATTATATCGTAATTCGTAATTTCAATTCGATTATATCGTGATTCGTAATTTCAATTCAATTATATCGTGATTTGTAATTTCAATTCGATTATATCGTGATTCGTAATTTCAATTCGATTATATCGTGATTCGTAATTTCAATTCAATTACCTCGTAATTCATAATTTCAATTCACTTACATCGTAATACGTAATCGATGTAATTTAATTACTTATCGTACTGCAATTGCAATTGCGAATTAGAGTGTAAATTAATCGCGTCGTGGCGCGAATTATGAATTACAGTGCGATCGAATTACAATGTAATTGTATTACTTCGTAATTATAATTTCTCGAGTAACTCATCATCAACTCCGTATTATTTCCGACAGAAATATAAATCCGTTCGATTCTCTGTTCGTGGGTGCCGAATTCAGCTGAAACGACGAGTCTACGTCGCGTTAAGGCGCGATAATCGCATTATTTTCGGAATGGATAATATTCCTTCTTCAGTCTGTTGCTTTGTTTTTCGTCCTTGTCGTTTCAAGCCACGGGAAAGTTTCTCAGCATAAATATTTGATGGTGTTCCCGAATTGGGGATCAACTAAGCTCGAAACAAACAAAGGGAGGAAAACGAATGGAAGTTTTCTGGACGGAGGGGACGAAGGTAAATCCAGCGTCGGTTCGAGGAGCTCCATAAGCGGGTTCAGTTGTCTCCACGTGGGCAGAGGTAAGCCGCAATTTCAATGCAAACTTCGGCCCGAAGAAAAGAATGGGAGGGGCGAAGATGGGGGCGCCCGGAGTTCCTCCCAGTGCTCTTAATGTGGAAAGTTTAATGATATTAATGAAAGTGGTATAGTAGGCCGGTCTGCATTTTCAGCACGGCAACTTTAATAATGTCTGCTTCATTTACATTCCCCTGAATGAGAGGCCGAGGGCCAGCGGACTCATACCACTTAAAACTGACGTCGACCCAGCGACTCTACCTTTAATTATTCCACGGAACACAGGGTGGATGCCTGGGACACCGAGGAATTATGAGATCACAAACTGTGACGTCTATCAAACACCGGAGCCCCTCTGGTCTCACTGAAATCTCGATTATCAGAACTGTATATCCTACGGCTTACATCTGTGCCCTACCTTCACCGTGTCCCGCTTCTAACGCATCACCCTACTCCTCGATATTGACAAACACGAAGGATAACTGAACCACAAAGATAACAGCAAGACGACAAGGATCCTGGAAGCTATTCATTTGTTATTTGATCCAATATTTTTTCAAATAATTTGTCAAATGCTCCCCGATTCTATCGTGCCAACTACGTCGACAATATAAGTTTCTATATCGAAAGCAAATGCAGTTAAATTATAAAAGTACCGTCTCAAGTATAATTAATTTAATCCAACAATTTCCAGTTAATTTCAAACAATTCGTTCAAGAGTCGTATTAATTCTTATTAATTATATAATATTCGTATTAATTCTTATTAATTTCGGTTTCAATGCGTGGAGCATAGCTACAATAATCGCGTGTGAGGTAAATATTAATAATGTTCTAAAGAGGCTTAAAAAATCTATTGAATCGGAAGGGCAAATTTCGAACGCTTCCTGTAAATTGTATTGTTCAGCTTAGTGATTCATGCGTTTGTTAAACTGGTAAAATGTATGGAATATTAAAATGAAGAAATAATTTAGGTGGTCGTTAAAAATGAGGCGACGTATTCAGCATTCAAAGCGTGTAAAGGTCACCGAATAAATTCGCATGCGTAAAGAATAATTAAATTCCGTGTTACAGACAATCAAATTCGCCGGCGTATACGGTTGGTATAATTATACGATCGAAATATCGTAATTCCCGTTTTAATGCGACAGATGAAGCCCGTTATCGCGAATCGCGGTGAATATTCATACATGTATACAATGAGAATACCTGGATACTAATATACTTTAATTAGCCGAAACAGGTGCTACGACTTACTGAACGCTCGATCAAGGGACAAGTATCTCGCGCGTGCTTCAACTAATTAACAACCGCCTTACTTGAAACAGAAACAACGTGTTAATTAGTTTTCGTCTTTCGATTACCTTCGCCTGTTATATTCGCACTCGTGCATTGCCGTGTGAAATAATCGATTTGCCCGCATACACAGTCGAGTAGAATTTCGCGATAGCTTGCGTTTCATAATCGGTGTATAAAATTCAATCAATCTAATTTATTTAACATTCCTTTGTGTCCAATTGATTTAACGTGTTCAATGTGTATCGTTGCGTAACAATGACGGGATTGAATTTATTTAATATATGTTCATAATAAATGCTTAAGTAACGGCGTTTATCAGAAAGTTTCTTATGGAAAGATTTGTATAAATTCAATAAATGTTTAAATATTCAAGCTTTATACGTCTATTGTAGTATATATAGAAAAATTTAAACAATTAATTTTGCCTGATCTATTATTTTTACGTAAAATTGTATCACTTTTAGCGTGAAAAATACATAAATAACAGTAATAAATTCATTTAAGATACTAAAGTAATAAATTTATTTCACATACAACACTGACAAAATTGTTCCTTCTCCTTTAATAATCGCAGTGAACTGAAAATAACGTAATAATATACTCAAATTTGTCTAGTATTTTCTCGGTTCTGTATCTAACTAATCTAGTTTTCTCATAAATGCATAAAAATCCGCAGTCTAATAATCGGTATAATTGATCCAAATTCGAATAATTTACAAGCGTACAAATCAGAATAAATCGAAAACATTAAAATCGTAAGATAAATCGTATCAAAAATATCCAATCAACAGTATTTTGTAAATATGCACACATTTTAATAAAGAATATCCCTGTGGTGGTGTATCGTCCGCTCTTGAAGCCGATATTAATTTTTATTGGATAAGTTTTTATTAATAATGGTATCGTATCGATGCTCGGTGGTAACTTGCCTAATGAAAAATCGATGCGCCAGTGAACGGGTTAAGATCGATTACACGTTATACCCTTCCACAATTTCGACATTCTTGCGGCGGCATGACTACGTCTCATCGATTGGTATTTAGGTCGCCCGGAGTAATTAGACAGTACCTAGCCGGAGGGTAATCTACTTATGAGTGAATGTACGCGATGCCAGCCGACAGACCTATTCTCTGTCGCCCACGATCTCTCTTGCATTATCCTTAACACTTCCTCGACTCTCCTCCGAATAATCCGATGCACATTTCATGGCCACCATTTACCGCTACACCTTGCTCTGATTCGTACTTCCTTTTCAGCGTGGAACAGAGTCGCCATTATTTCCGGTCGGGACGGCCTCTATGCTAACGTCGACGATTTCTTTCTCGGACGTTTAGTGTCAGGCAACCGAGAAAGTCTGCGCCGCTTTAATCAGCGGAGATGAATAACCCACGATGTCGATCAAACAATAGCTTCTTCCCAGAAGTAGCAATCTTTCGATTCTATTAGCGGCAAATGTTCCTGCCGTTTTTTCTTTAGCGCGCGGCAGAGACTTGCTCGTTGCAACCTCGTTTATTCGATTCTTGCAACTTTGGGCGATTCGTTGCGGGGATCGTGAGAATTATCTCTAGGAATTATTTAGTTTCTTTTTGTTGGATGATGAGAATTAAATTATTTTTAAACACATTTTAAGCAGTTTTTCGAGAGATATTCTGAAGAAAATGGATTTAAGCTCTTGCAATTGAGACTTGGAATTTAGAATTTTAGGGACTATGGTGAAATGATGAGGTATGGTGAATGTGTGCCCACTAATAATTTATAATTGATTTATAATTGAATAAATTTTATAGATGTAGCTTGCGATAATATCTGTACTTGCAAGAAACGCTTATTATTTCTTCTTTCATACATTCCATAGTAACAAGATATGGATAACAAATTATATAGTATAATTTTCCTCGCCGTTCAGGTTACTGTAATTACCTTTTTTCATATTTAATCTCTAATTAATTTCAAAATCGAAAAAATTATTAATGAATATACAGAGACGACACGCCTTGTAATTTTCCAAAATAAATTCCACGTTTGTTTACAGACTAATTCTACATGTTTATAAGTGTCCGGGAAAAAGATAATATATAAATTAACCACACGGGAGAAGCAATTTTCTCTTCAAGGCCAGCTATGACGCTCCCATAAATACCTTTATAAGAGGTGATCCAAGTAATAATTATTATTTTATTGGGCAACGGTAATTTAACATGCACTCTATTAAAATTTCACGGTAATAAATCAAGATAAATTATGTCATATTTAAATATTAAATAGCGTTAAATGTTGAACGCAAGAAAACAGTGATCATTTGAAATCACAGATCATAATTGTCTGTCGCAAGAAATGTCGTTGATATTCCTCCGGCAGCAGTTGAAGTCATTAATCGAAATTTTACAGTCTGCAGCTCTCGTTCGATGCGGAATTTCCTTCCGCCATAGGGACCATTTTTGGTTCGGTAACTTTTGCGTATGTGTGTCCGCGTATAAAAAATTCAGCCTCGCTACTGAATTGTCATCAAATTGCGTGATACGTGTAAAAGCTTCGAAACCAGTTAAAAACACGAATGGACAGGCAGTATTGTGCTTTTATTGTCACAGGTATTACGTCGCAAATTTTAATACCATATTCGGCTGCTGCGAAATAAAACATCGCAGTATTTATATAAACAGTAGTATTACCTTTGCTATAATCGCAAACTATGTGCAAACTATGTGCAACTGTTCCAAGATCGGAATACAAATTTTCTAAAATAAGTCTGGATTGGAAAACCGGTTGCTCGATTAAATTAGCAGTAATCAGAAACCTGTTTTTAATAGTAAAGTAAATATGAGAAAATTCATTGATTGTTTTATTACGGGCTGCAACGGTTTCAATCGAAATAGCAGACGACTCTAGTAAAACTGTCGTCAGACTAATGTCCGTCATGTGAATTAATTAACCCAGTCGATTGAGCTATTCAATACGATCGCGCCTGATGGACTAATAATTAGTCAATTCAGATTTCTTTACATCACACTACCTTTAACAAAAACGAGAAATAGAACAGCAAGTCACATTTTACACGAATTTCAATTGCCTCAGTATTTTCCACTTTTGTGCACGGCATATTTTCTTTTGTAATATTTCCACAGTTGCATAAATACTCGATAAACTGGAAACATTGTTTCGTTGTTGGTTCTCATTCATTTAATTCTGCAGAGATTGCATTTCATTTTATTGCATTTATTTATATTCGAAATTCCACTACATATAGACATTTCTCCACTATTTGCAATATATTATGCTTTCGATAACAAATTTTGTTCTAAAACTTGGTTTTAGCCGATACGAAGTTGCAAATTTCGTATTTAAATAAATCGGGCAAACGGAGCTGAAAAGAAACTCTTAATTGCCTCTTACACCGTGGATGTTTGGTTTCAGTGAGAAAGTAAATTAAAAGTGTAATTACTTTCGCCCCACTGGGAAAAATAATATTTGACGTTTACGGCGAGCTTTCCCATGGAGAAGTTGCAAGGTGCGCGTTATCGATATTACGAGGCAAGTATCGCCGTTAATAATGGTATGCAAAACTGGAACAGTTATAACGATAAATGTCGAAGCAGACTGCAGGTGCGTTTTATTTCCCCGAGAGTGAGCTGGAAATTCGCGATTTTCGTCGAGTTTGCAGTATGTCTAGTTTATGTACTCCGGGGGAGCGCCGCCATCGCGCGCTGTAATTACAAAGTATACACGACGGGTAGAAAAAAGAAAAAAAACACACACCCACACACACACACAGAGAAAAATTAAATGTCGCTGCGACAAAAGACCACCCGCCTGCCAATATTTGCAGTAAATTGTAGACCGAATAAATTTCCAATATGCCAACACAAACTTCTTTGTTAGATCAACAAATAAAATAATAAAGCGGAGGCCCATTGTTCCGTATGAAAAAGATTTTCAATCACCGCGCGCCCCGAAATTTTAATAACCTTACGTTCCGTGATTCACGGGATTCACCGCGAACACATTAATTTTTAATTAACAGAATCTTTAGTGACAAGTTGTTAATTGAAGCGTTAACGAACACGCGTGCTTGCGCGTATGCGACTAAACAAGTTTGCACAGAAAGGAATGAAATTTATTAGACTAATAAATGAAAATGGTTCTCTGGTGGATCAATCGAACTGCAATTTTTAGATTGCAGTTTAAGTATGTTAAGTAATTATATTTATTATTGGTCAAATTTTGGTCTAATTTTGGTCAAATTTTATCAGATTTGTAGAATTCTAGAACAAATTAGTATTTTTTAGCCTATTGTGATAACCTCCAGAATTGCATGTGTTATGTTCATTACTTTATAAATTATGGGATATCGTGTTGCGAATTGTAATTTTTTATAAGTATACAAAAATATTATTCAAAGTAAATCTTAAATATATAAGAATCTCGTTTCTGTTGCGAGCTTACATAAAAGTCATTGTTACGCTCTTATCTCGTTTTTGGAAACAGTGCAGGGTAACTAACACGATATAAAATTTCCTCTGATCACATAAACGTGAAAGAAACAATAATATGAAAGTAAATGTACATTGAACAATGTCCTGCGCTAGACTGCGGATCTTTGTACAAAATAAAAATGATGTAAAAATCGAAAATAAGTATCGAAAAATAAAAAATAATGATCTAAAAATGGAAAAATAGAAAATTCTTTCTCTCTTTACTAATTGTAGTGAATTAAACATAATGCATAATTGTCCTATTATTCATTCAATATTTTCATCGTTGGAAATTTCTCCTAACCATTTTTATAAGTGCATAAAGACCGCAATCCAATAATAACTATTTCTGACGGAGAGTGAAAATATGCGGAACTTTAGAAAAACCGATCTACTCTTACTTAACTTCGTCGTATCGAAATCTGTTCTTGAGAATTTTTCGCTTAGGACACTGACTCTGCTAGCGCGAATACATTCCTCGGCCCTCGGGCTGGATTAGTTTGGATCAGAACGCCGGAACGAGCAGAATGAGGCAACAATGTTCCGCGAAAGCAGCGATATATTTTGCCCGTGAACATTCGAAAAGGGATAGAATGACGCGGCCATTATTACCAATTGCGCGTAACAGCTAATTACCCGTAATCATGGCATGCGATACATCAAGCTTTCAGAATAATGGCGCGGCCGACCGCGGGAAATTACGCGGCGGTCCTGTCCGACTCGTTTTCACTGTTACTTTTCACTCTTACCTTCGCCTCCTTTCCCACTGACAACTTTTTGACCCAATGCTATCCGAACCCTTCTAATTTGTAATTACGGCGAAACGTGTGTTCCGGTATGACAACGGTCGAGCGCGCTGAAAGAAATAGAATTCTTTGGATCGCGACGGCGGGCTGTCCGCGAATTCTTTGGAAAAGTATGCGATTAATGTTCAAGCTAAGCGCGACTATGGTTGTTATTTCAGAAATCAATGTATTTATACCAGAGTTGACATTATTCGAACCGCTTCGGATGAATTCTTTTTACTAACGAAAATTTTATTCGAATAACAATTATTCTATCTATTTTTATACGAATAATTCTTCAATTTCTAGTCGAATTAATTATTCGAATAGAGTTTTACGTATCTTTTTAGCATACCCAAAAATAACCAATTTTCCGATGCGATAGTTGAAGAAAAGTTAATCGTAAAAATTAAAATAATACAATCAATGAACTATTATTTTTATTCGATTCGATTATTTTTCGAATTAATAACGTCTTATTCGGATATCTTATTCTTGATAACATCTTATTCGGATAAATTTTTATCTAGATACATTCTTATTGAATTGGATATTTACTCGAACAAAATTTTATTCGTTAATTCTTATCTTCTGTCCTACATCTGAAACAAATTTTACCTAGACGGAACTTTTTAATCCCAAGCAATAGCCATGAAATGAAAATTTCGTTCTTTAATCATTTCAAAACAATGGGAACGATACATGGATACTCTGAAGTACTTTTAACCCTTTCATTGTTCTATATTTCAACTATTAATTTTCGTCGGTAATGCATAAAATCTGCTGTCTAATAATAGTGTTTACTAGATCATCACCACGACACGTTTCACGGTATTAAAAACAGCCAATTTAAAAACGTTATTTGAAAAGTTTCGCATCGTTTCGAATTTTGTATAATCTGATTTTTTAATCTAGAAAATTGAAAAAGTTGTATATAGGGTAGATGCAACGTGTCAGATTTATTGTAAACTTTTTACGTGGACGTGGGCAGAGAAAATAGAGTGCAAACTTATAATCCGTTTTCGATATACAGGGGATTAAGATTTGATAAACGATTTGATTAGATGGCTATTAAAAGTTTGTCCAGAGAATATTGAGGCCAAATATAAAACAAGGAGGTTCAATCATCGAGAGCCTTCACTTTATTATAATTCTCTCGATTGTGGTTGCCGTAAATACATAGGATGTTTTAAAATAAATTCAACGACCCGTGGCTTAAGGTTAATTAGTATCGATTCGCAGTCAATTATTGACCCAGATCTGCAATTTTCGGGCTAATTGAATTTAAGAACAAAAATACAGAATTTATAAGTTCAACTGCAATCGCGGGAATCTTTGAAAATTTATACAATGGGGAGCGAAATAGAGTCAACACTTTTAAAATGGTATAACTTTTTAAAAACTGGTCTAAATAAACCAATTTCGATGAAAAACAACAGATTCTTTACATTTGTTTAATTCCAAGTAATAGTAAAATTTAAGAGAAATTATTTCAGACATTGTACAGTGAATTAATCCCGCTAATATTTACAGAAAAATTCAGGCCATTTGGACCACTTTTAAAAAATGCTATCATTTCAAAAGCATTGACTCAATTTTACTTCTCACTGTATGTATAGTTCGGCAAGCTGTTGTAAGAATTCGTAATAGAAATGTAACTAATTGTACTATCAATTAGGAACATTTAATGAAGGAGGTATCACAAAAAATATATGTATATAGTGAAATACAGAAATGCTCGTCTGTATTATAACGAGGTTTATCACTGGATTGCGGATTATTAGATGAATTCAGGACTTGAGAAAAATGGTGAGTAGAATCTCCGGCTGAATAAAACATAATTACGTTTCTCGCGATAATAGTGTCAGCGAATGGAGGTAATGTGAACTGCACTATATTTTATGAGAGCTAATATTTTATTGATTAACTTAGACTTTCATAGACTATAAATGCGGGAAGATATAAGGTCTATTTATTACACTTTTAACCTTCTTGCATTTCATAAATTTTAAAGAAATTGTAACTACTGTTTCCATTATTTATTTAGTTATTGTAATATTGCAATATCTTGTGTTCATCAGAAAATAAACTAGCCATTCAATTTTATGCTGTGTTTCAGCTTGAATTTGACAGAATCTAAATTATTATAGTTATCCATTGCACACGGAAACAATGCGTATGCTTTAAAATAGTAAAGCTAATTCGAAAATAACAATGATATTCTAAAACCTGTCACACGAGTCATCCTGCCGTAAAGAAATAATATGAAGCTTCATGACTCATTTCGGATAGCGAACTATTATATGAAATTTTCATTTCATTCCTTACTGTAAGCACTGAACGAGATCAGATAACAATTCTACTTACTAGACATAGCACAATTAAAAACAATAATTTAACCAATTATTTTAGGCTTTTAATTATTCAATGACAACAAATCTATGCTTCTGTGTCTGGACTACGCATAGTTAATTTTGATTTTCAAGTGAACTGTCCTTATTGAAACTGACTGACTGACTTACCGAACTGGGAATGTCCTGATTGACACTGACTGATTGATTCATTGAACTGACTGTCTGACTTACTAAACTAAAAATGTCGTAATTGACAGTGAGTGACAGACTGATAGACTGCCATGCGTCTACTGAAATATCAATCTAAAAAACGGTGAAAAATGTAATTAGATAATGCGTTTCCCCTTCGTTATTCCCCCTCTGAACAGCATTCCAAACTAAATAAATTGGAAACACTTACTTATTGATCAATATTATTCTAGCTTAACCCATTGAGTTTTAACACTTATCTTATCTTATCTTGTGACAGTTTATTTGGAATTTGATGTTGCAAAAATTTGACATTATCGAAATCTTTGATTCATGGTACTTTCACTTGAATCTTTAAGCGCGTCGTGCCTAAGAGGTTAATCTTTAGCCCTAGTAGAGACACCAAATTTGAACTCGTCCACAGTTGAATAAACCTATAACTTTATGTTTTTCGGTGCCATAACATTCCGTCGCGTTCCCGTCTTCCGGTCGCTTGTTAGATTCGCGTTGATCGTTTCCATTCTTTCCCGGCTGTTTTCCGCCGGTATTATTTTCCAGTTTTCCTAAACGGCCGAGAAGGAGTCACGTTCGTATCGTAAACCCAGCCTAAACTCGTGTTTCTAACAGGCCATTCACCGCTACGAATTGTTCTTCAAATAAAGCGCATTTCCCGGCGGAAGCGCGGAGAAAGGAAATTAAGAATCATTCCACGAAGAAGGGGAAGCCATGGGGATACGGCGCGCCAGGAAAATATCCGGATATCGAATGGGCGTGCCGCGTAAGCTGCAGATTACACGAACCTTGTGCTCGGGAGTCGATGATTTTTCCCCTGGTTGGCCAAGAAGTTGAACGGAGCCCGGGGACAAAAGGCTGAAGGAGACAAATAGCGATCAGAATGAGGCAACCGGAGGGCCGGAGAGAGAGAAAGAGAAAGAAAGAGATAGAGGGATGGAGGAGGGAGAGAGAGAGATCCAACAAGAGGAACTTAAGATCGAGGTAATCGCTTTTGAACTGAGAGCGAGTAAAGTTGCAGTAAAATTACAGAAAAATATACTTGAAATATATTTGAAATGCTATTTGCATATGTTATTACTATTGCAAAAATAATTTATTTGCTAAATTCTACATTATACGAGAAGATAAATTCTTTCTCATCCCTGGATAACATATACAAGATGTTCAATTGAAGTTTATAAATGAAAATATCTCGAAAATAACGCATTTTTGGGAAAAAGGGGGATTTCAAGGAAGAAATACAACTATTTCTTTGTTTTCGTCAAATTTATTTCTTGTGAGACAAAATCTTATTAAAAAATGTTTCATGCAGTCGTTTATACTTTTCTCTAAACTGCGATTGAAAAAGATGAATAAAATAATTGTATATCCCCCTTGAAATCGAGTGACTTTTGTATTTTATATTTTAATATAAGGGCGTCGCAGTGGGTAGAAAGACAAAGAAAGATAAAGACAGAAAGCTAGAAAGAGAAAGACAGAAAAAAAGAAAGAGAACAATAGAAAGAGTGGGAAAGAGTAAGATAGAAAAGGAAAGATGGAAAGAGAAGAATAGAAAGATAAGGACAGAAAGGGAAAGACGAAAGAGATAAAATAAGAAAGACGGAAAGAGAAAGATAGAAAAAAAGCTAAGGAGGGGGGGAATAGAAAGATGAAACGATAGCAAAATATAAAAACAGAAAGAACAGAAGTAGGAAAACAGAGACAGGAAGAAGCAAGAGAGCGAGAAAAGAGAGCGAATGAGGGAGAGAGAGGCCGCGGGAAGGAGGATAGAGATAAGCAATAGGAATGCATTCAGTAGGAGAAAAGACACGGAGCATGGGAGAGGGAACCGTGAGAAACAGGGTTAATGGTGGAACGGGGAATTGAAAGAATCCTCAGGCTGCCACGTGCCCTGCTCTCACGACGTAAATCAACACACGTGCCTCCGCAACCGTGCGCCCACAGAGTTCTCCTTGATCAATGCTTCTGTCGATAATTGAAATCCTTTATCTCAATAACAACGATTAGAACAGGATAATTAACGGGTTAGACTACTGGAAAATCGGCTGTTATCAACAATTTTTCTTCGGTTCGAATGATAGTTCGAAGTTCCAAATAGAAACTGTTCGATGATTCGAACTCCGATTGGTTACGAAGGTACGGCGGCAAATGAAAACACGTACAGATGCTTGTACTTCGAGAGGATTACTTGGAACGAATTTATCTTCGAATGGTACTTTTCAGAAAGGTGAGCATGGCATGAAATGTTTGTATCGGTGCAACATTTTTTGCAGGATTTATTAACGTGACAAATTCTTTGCGGGTTATCGCCGGTGTTTGTTATTTAACACTTAAACGACCGCTCGTGAGATTTCTCGTGTTTCAATCTTTTTATCTTTTTTCTCTGAAAATAATCTGTCTAACAGTACTTACTAGATATTATAGATATTCGAACGAATTACGTAATTGCGTAATTTAGGAATTCCCTGCGGAATTACAATACTTATTTTAAAATTTACCTTTGTAATATATTAGTTATATAAGGTTAATAAATACGTGAATCTTTAATTTCCTATATGTGTTTGTTTTTCATTTCCAAACGAGAATTGCAATTCAAGTAGACTGACTTATTAACATTAGGTTTACGGATCCATTTAATTTATTATTTGGTATGCCTCTTCGGTTCCTAGTTGCACGCTCATTAAAAGCCCAATATTTTTCTGTCTATTTGAAACGTAATATAAAACGAATCAGAAAGTAAAATCATTTTGATCTGCCCTTCATTAGAAAGCGGCTAACGAATTTCCAGATTTCTCGTAATACGATACGATATTCATTTTCGTAATTAATTGAAAACTTGTAGCATTCCAACATACGCGAGAACGTGCCGTTCACTTTACCATTCAACAATAACGAATAACGACAGAAACGTCAATATATTGCCATCCGAAAATACAGTAAAAACCGAAATAGTCGTGGTGAAAAAGGGAATTGACACACTACTAATTGGTGCAGTAACGAATATTTACGACTGACACGTTACAAAAGGGCCAACAAAATATTCGATTTTTAGCTGCTAAAAGTGCATCCGTTGCTATTGTTTTGCTAAAAGATAACAATTCGAAGAACGACCAAACATTTGGTAAATTAAATTTACATGAATTAATAGATCTCTCGAAAAATATGGTGGCAGAAAAAAAATAATTCGGAAAATAATTCATCGTCCTCTAAATCTTTCAGAGGACAATGTTAACTCGTAGTATATGCAGATTGCGTTTTAATAAATTTATATCTAATTTTAATATTAATACATCGATCAACAGCGAGCTAATACTTTTTTTATCAAGAGACGTTCTACTCCAAAGTTCGCAGCTTATTTCTTAAAAAATTATAACTCGGACAATTTACAGATACAAACTTCATATTATAAATGAAACTTTGAACTTTCACGTATGGCATTATGAATTCTTAACAATATTATTTAATATAATAAATACACTGTTAATCTTTATGCAAAACAAAAGTTTTTTACATCAGTTGGAAGAAACTAGAGTCAAATAAATACTTCTATAACTATTTGTAACAAGTTAATTTCAAGGTGTGCTTAAATTCTTGATACTTTCGCTATTCTACGTTACACCTACTCACCACAAATAAACAACGAATTATATTTTTACGTTCAAATTAGAAGTTTTAATAAAAAAAAAAAGAAGGGTGGTTGCAATATCATGAATAGAAAGATTTAATTGAAAAGCGTAATGCGAATGAGAATTGATTCCATCCGGCTTCCTATGTCATTACCAAAGTTTCAATCAACTTGGTTCTTTCAATACGACGAATTAATGGTCTCCGCAATTAATGGAAATAGACGCACGAGTGTTTTCCAATCGATTAAAAAAGAAACGACAAAGAACCGCATCGGATATCGATTACACGGCGATGCTTTAACACAATGTGTGTCAGAACGGACGAAAAGGCAGGTACACAACACACAGTCGTCGCTATAGAACGCAGATTGCACGTGCATTGCACATCGCCGCCACTTCCCTCGACAAGCCGCAAATGGAAACAGCAGTGTCGGTGCACGAGAACCGAGACTGTTATGTAAGAGATGTGTTGACTAGCACGGGGAAGAGAAAGGAGCAACACGATGGAAAGCGAGGAACGAGCTACACAAAACCCGAAAGGCGGTGCGAGTATCAATCGGTGGAAATCTGTTCTGATTTACAATATTTTAAAACGCGACACTCGCTGCCGTTTAGTTCAAACATAATTGTAATGTCGAGATCAATTCATAGTTGTAACATCAAGATCAATTCGTAGTTACAATAACATCAAAATGAATTCATAATTACAACATCAAAATCAATTCATGGTTACAACAACATCAAGATCAATTCATAGTTACAACATCAAAATCAATTCATAGTTACAAC
>CM052166.1:1109217-1120121 GCA_028455555.1 Augochlorella aurata | reverse complement strand
GCCCATCGGAACTGGTTCTTCCCGTGTTTTCCGCCCTTATTTCCTCTTAATTACTCTCGACTCGCTCCCACGATTATTCTTTTTCCGTCGGTCTCGTTCTTTTGCACGGTTCGGCCATCTCTTCCTCGTTAACATCCCTTCTTCGAGCGTTTTCTTGTTCATTAATCTTCCTGGTTTTTCAGCTGCGGGGCCCGTTCGCGTCTCTCCCTACCGTTTTCGCACGCTTTGTTGCCCTTCGTTACTTTTGTTTCCCTGGGCTGTGTTTTCTTCCCGTCCTACGGCTCCTGGCTCCGAACGCGAACGCCGCGGTAACGGCGCGAACACTTTCTGGCTAACGGTCCTTCGCTATGGGATTATGCAAATTAAACGAGCGTCATGTTCGCGCGAGCGATTTGCACGAAAACGTATTCAGGTTTCCATGGTCCGTCGATTCGCTGGACGTGATGCACGCCGGTACGTTATCTTTTTGATTACGCTGCTTGGGGTACAATGGTTGCTCTCCCGTTGTTACTCGAATAAAATCCCCGGCTCCGCTTAATCAATGTTGCAGCAGCCGTTATTAGCTACGATGTTACTCGACTCGTATCGTTGCCTGCTGATATTATATCCGAGGGCCTCCAATGGCTGGCCGTTACATAGCTGCTAACGTTTTTTCGCGGCGTCTAAGATAAAGGTAGCTGTTACGAAACACCGTTGCAGTTCTGACCCCTCCTTGAAACAGTAGTACAAATAATGCAATAAAAAATAGATAGACCATGTGAAAGTGGATGTTCAAATTCCAACCACATTTTTTCACATTAAGCACTGTTATGTAACAATGTCAAAAGAGTTTATTCAAATACGGGTGTTTCCGAACAAGAAGATACTGTTCCATGTTGTGTACTTCAATTTCTTCATAGTCTCGATTTAAGGAACAGTTAGCATCCGTGTTGCATATTCAACGTATTAGATTTACAGAACTTTTTTAATTACTGTCTTATTAGAGTGAAATTTATTGGTTTTACTTATTTTTCGTTAACTAACTCTATACTTTCTTATTTCGTATTTTCATGTCACTTATTGTATCCTTTTATATAATAAGTTTATGGTAATTGTGTTATAATACAGTTTCTATATGATTGTAAAGAAATGGTTCGACAATAGTAGTAGTTAAAGGGTAAAAGCAACTAGTATCTGTCATAAATGCATAAAATCCGTAGTATAGTAATTAGTTGTCTTATCAGCTTTTATACGCATAATAGAAATACATTGACAAAGTGCTAATAATTAATATACAGTTAAAATTGTAATTTCGTAACTGACGTACGTAAACATTATTACCAATGCACATTAGTACACGGTGGCTCACTAATAATGCTAAGGCTTGTGACGATATAATAGCAAGCGTAGGTTAGAGTTTAAGGAACGAGTATACTTCCCTTCATAAGGTATTAAAACACTTACTAAGGGAGAAGTCAACTTGAAAAATACGTCTAGAGACCAAATCCCCCGTAGACAATATAGTGGTAGCTATCATACCACGCGCAGCACAGAGGAAAGACACTCGGCGATGACTACAGGTGCAGACTATACGTTTTCGGCCCAGAAGCGATCGCGATTTTTATTTCGATTTCGCAGCATACCCCAGGGATCGGTTCGCTATCGAATCTCAGATACAAAAGCAGGAAAAATCTCTGAAATTTCGGAGATTTTAAAAATGATGCAACTCTTTGTACAAGTAGAGAGATTCTTCTGCAACGAAATTTGGACTTTTCGATAGGCGAAACAAAGTTTGAATAAAAATTGCTTTTTTTGTATAATACATACGCTACAACAATAACTTTTTTAGAACTGGACTAAACGACTCGAATAAGTTTTAGATGATAACGGGTTCTACTTAACTACATAACGAGAACGTTTTTGTTAAATTTTGCCATTGCTTGGAATAACAAGAAAAATGAAAAGCTCGTGTTTTTTAACTTTTTCATCCGAGCCTGTAACGAAAATTTGAACAATGCGTTTTATAGATCTCGGTAAATTATATGCATGCTGAAAATTTTATTAGATTTTTCTGCATAATAAAAAATAAGCATTATCTGCACCAGTTGCAAGAGAGACAGAAACTAAATAGAAAATTCTTTCTGTCTACAATAATTACAATGGATAAAAAGTAATACATTGACACTTTTAAATTCTTCAAACCTTTCTAATATCTCTGGTATTTTAAATCGCAGATACTCAGTTTTACAATAAATGCACGCATCCCGTGGTCTAGCTATTATAGCACAGTTCTCATCAAAGTACTTGACACATATTTTTTTAGTTGCTATCGATTAAAGCGAGTGGGTGAATACGGACCACGATATAGAAGACACGAACTCTATTTTTACGAATATTTTCAAAGCTGCTAGAGCTGAAATAGTTTTCTGGATTCGTGAATTTTACGCTTTGAACGACGATTGGCATTTAGTTAAATAATACGTTAAATAAATATAAAAACACGCGTGAAGATGCGTTATAAAGTTTTATTAAAAGAGTGAATAAAAATCATTTATTTTCCCACCATAAATCTATTACATTTCTCTGACACGAAAGGAAACCAAAACGTTTTTAGAATCTTTATGTATAATGATCGATGATGATCGTAGTTCAGCGAAGTATGTCACATTCGCTGATGTTATCTATGAAATACGAAAGAAGTGCATGAACACTGCTTCGTTTCACGGCTTACAGCACTGCCAATTTCTCAAATTCACCCCTAATGCTTCAGAATTATATTCGATATCGGAAACAGTTCAGGCGATTTCCTATCCAAGATATGATACCAAATCACATTTTTTGCGCTGCTTTGAAAAATAATGTCCCGAGGAGGTCTACTCTATTTCTAGATTGTGCTTTCATATCGATTGTCCTCGAAAGTTTATATGCAGCGAGAAAGCAGCAGAAAATTCGAGCTTTTGCATCCTACGAGCATAAACTTGAGCATAGAGTGTCAAATATAGTACAGCGTTTGCTATGTTAGCGAGAACGATCGTGCAAGGAAAGAATAGCATGAGAATGGTTTCATCAATTTCGAAAAGTTGAAACTTTTTGATGTTCGAAGTAAGAAAAGAGCTTTTCGGTATTTCTCTAGTGGCTTTAGTTTAAAAGTTGATTAGTGAAATACAAAATCGAGTGTTTCCTCAACACCCCTACAAAACAATTTTTCAATCAACTTTTTCAAATTTTTCATCAACTACAAAATTTGTATTTACACGAAAGTAGATCGAAAACTGAGGGAAAAAAAGGAAAATTTATAAAAGCGAGAAAGGGTAATAACCTGCGTAACACCCTGTTCATGGAAAATAATTATTGGTCGCGAACGAAGCAAATCGACAAAGTTTATTCGTGAAATTTCCGTAAAAGCTTACGCCGCCGAATCTTTCCGACAGAAAATAGCTCGCAGTACGAGATATTTCCGAGACACGAAATTTCGAGAAAATGTGCTAAAAAATTGAATTTTCGAAGCCGGTAAAAGTCGGCAGAGGACCCGGTGCGTTCCGAATGAAAACTAGGTTAGAAGTGAACAGAGATGCAGAATATTCCTTGGCACATTATCATCTGATCGTATTGAGTGTATCGCGAGGTCGCGTCGTTTAGCTGGTGGATTCGTGCGCTGAAAAATTTCGGGAAGGGAAAGCGCGGATAAGTGGAATATCGATTGGCGGTTGCTATATATGTACACGTATACGCGGGTACGTGGAAGCGAGCTGCCGGGCCAGGGTTCTCGCAGTGTTCATCCGTTCGGTCCAAATATTTTCGGCTGTGGCAGTCTGTTCGCGTGAGAGCAGGCAAAACGAAACAGAAAACGCGGATAAACCGAGAGGGTCGTCGAAAAAGTGCTTAATTAAATTCAGTTACGTACCGGGACACGTGAAATTAGCTTGGGAATTAGCGTCGTGTAAATCTCTAATCCTTGTTCCGTGCTGCTCGAAGCGCACGGTCTTGTTTTACGACGCGTATCGACCCTTCCCCGTGCTCGCCGCAACAAAGAAAAAAACCGAGCCGAACGGAATATCAATTTCACATTTAATTGCTCGTCATTATCGTCGCCGCGTTTACTAAATAATCACGCGGCCGCGGAATCTCTTGCGTGACTCCCATGTTAATTCCGAAGCGGTCCCTCGGGATTTTCCTTTCCTCGAACCAATTTACGCGACCGCCGGACAAAAAATACATGGCAAAAGGTTAGCAAGGATCTATTTCCAACAGAGAATTCACCGCGGTTAATTACAAGTTATTAGAAACGAATCAGTAAGAACTATATCGTGTACACGTCGATCAACCGGGACTGTCGTACCAATTAGTTTTATGCCCCGGATACACGTTTAAAGATCGACAGATCGGGAAACATCGATGAACATGAGACAATCGTGCAATTATTGAATAAATCACGGTTTGTTTTGTCGGTAATTGTCCAGTTCCAAGGTAATTAGCGATCGAGATTGATATTGTTTCTCATTAGATTCTATTACGAGTCGAGGCTCGAATTACTAATTAAAACATAAACCCTTCGGCAGATGTAATTAAAGCGTCGCAAAAAGGATAATAATTAGGAGTCGCTTTTATAGTTGACGTGCTAGTTTCTCATCCTATACCTTCCGATCTCTATTAATTGAGCCAAAGGCTGATTGAACATCGATACAGCAAAATCTTGGGTTAGATTCCGAAAATTAATAGGCTGTTAGGTAGATAATAACAACTTAGATAATAAGTTGTTAGGTAGATCAGAAACTACTTGAATTCCAAAAAATAATTGGTTGTTAAGAGGTTCGAAGACTATAAGACGTCCAATAATTAATTAGTTGTTAAGTAACCCAAAGTCTGTAAGACTACCGACAATTAATAAGTTGTTGGATACGTCTAAAATGATAAGTCTCCCAAAAATTAATAAATTATTTTACTTTAGAAAAGATGAAATTCAAAAATCAATTATACAATACCGTCCGTGAGTATCATATTTGCACTGGCATTGAAAAAGTGTTGAATTTCTATATTCTAAACTTTACTGTCAAACTTTTTGTCGAATAGATATATATTTTACTAGTATACACGAGAATAATTTTAAATATAATCTCTAGTACAAAGAAAGCTAGATCGTTCTTGATCTAAAAAACAGGATTAGCATATTCTATGAATCATCCCTGTACCAGCAATTTTCAAGGCACTGAAAGAAATATAAATCCTAAAAATTAGTTTCGGTTCTTTAAGATAAAAAGAAATGTAAACGACAATGCTCCTTAATACCATTGTCCCAGTAAAGTATACAAAAGTTATTGTATAAAATTCAGTATACTATTCTAAAGTGTAAAAGCTATCTCGCTATATTGTGGGTCTTCATGAAAATTCTATTTTTCATATATTATTTCCTAAAAATCAAAAGAGACGAAAAACTTTTTAAAATAGAATTAATCACATTAATAATTTGTTTTAACATAAACGTAACAATTTGTATTAACGTACTACAACTGCGGTTGAATATATTATTGTTCGCTGAAATAAATGCAGGTAAACTAAAACATTAGTTTTATTAGAGGCATTATTCGACTGAAAATTGAGATCTGTGTAGCATTTACCATGTAGGGACTCCGAGGAAAGGAGTGCAATGAAATCGGAAACACATTCTAGAAGAACTTGAAAAAATCAGGATCAGCAAATACACCGATACGTAAGCCAGTGAACAAATTTACACGATTAGGTCTTGCACATGATGCAGTTGGAAGTGAACGACCAAATCGGAAGTCCACAGAGCAGGAATTGCGAGCCTTGATGGTTTATGTGAACATACACGAAATGCTGCAGATAACGTAACGCCCCAAATGCGACAGGATGCGTTTCGAAAGGTCGTTGAATGATTTCAGCTACGCGGAGGTACTAATGGTCGACATCACGTCTACTAACGATAATTCTGCTGCCATTATTGATCTGTCGTTTCGTAAATCAATTATAATTTAGGCGTGCTCTTGTCAAATGGAACACTTATCATTTAATCAATTCCTTATGTAATATCAGTCAATTATATCACGATATATGTTAAGATTAATATATTGCAACCTTAATGTAAGTTTACATGTTCAATTTGCTAAATTTGACGCATTGGCAATGTTGATTCTCGGAATTAATGCTAGAAATACCGAGTCCTAAACGCGACTAATGTACATCGTTTTATGATAATGAGAATATTTGATTTACTTAGATTTAGTATTTCTATTATTTAGAATTATTTTAGGAATTTCTCAAAGAAATATGTATTGTTATGATAGCGGTAGAGATCATTAAGTATGAAATGCATACTTTATGCACACTTTTTAAATTTCTGATAATGATTCCGATATGTCTTTGCCTTGATGAATTGGTGTTGCCAATAAAGATGAAAAAAATACAAAAATGATGCTTTCCAGAACAAAAACATACATATTTTTTATATAAAGTAATTCGGTAACTTGATACACTTACCCTATGAATACAAAATAATGTGGATAAAATAGTAAAGTACGAGCGTGCACCTATTATGGAACACCATTTTCGTTCCATGTCTCGTGTTTCATATTCACATCCCCATTCGTATTCTCTCTCTATTAATTATTGTATTATTTGTGCTACTGTTTCAGTAAGGGAACACAATTGAGCGATGTTTCATAATAAGTTCTCGTACCTTAAATATCCAAGTCGAAGAATTGTAGTTGCGGTTCTGTCTATTCGTTCGTCTATCGGTCTTATTGTCTCTGTCAAAGTGCGCCTCCGTTAAAAAACCGCGGTAATGGCCACACTTACCCTATATTCCCTCGGCTCGGCATAGTCCAGATGGTAAACGGTAGTGGCTGTGTGATAGAGGGAATGATAATAATCGGACGGAAGGACGATCCCGATCACGTCGTTGGTGGAACGGTAAACGCGTGTCGTTAAAAAGCCTAAATCTCGGGGCAAAACGCGGCGAGCCGGCTTGCAAGAAGTGAGAGTGCATGGCCGGCTGGTACGGTGGACCAGGAAGTAGCACGATGGTACACTAACCGCACGGACTTTTTCTCATTGCTTGGTACTTTACGTAATTGACTTCCTAGTAGCAGTCGCGGATGGCACGGGTCCGAAAGGAGGCACGCCAGCCAGGCCAGGGCAGTTTAGCTCGCCGCGATTGCGCCTGGCCGAGAGAGAGAGAGAGAGAGAGAGAGAGAGAGAGAGAGAGACCACGACGAATGAGAAAAAATGAGAAAGAGAGAGAGGACCACGTGGGCAGAAGCCAGCGCCGGCTAGCTTCTGCTAGCTCCTCGCCTCTTTTTCCAGTAAGCACATAATAATGGGAGTGTAAAATTCATAAAGCACGCTCGGTGCCGGGCTAACGCCGGTGGAATCTCGGTTGTTTTCAGTCGGAGGGGGCTCGTCGAGTCGAGAAGTCCATCCGAACGTCATTCGCTCGTTTCCGTTCTCCTCTCTCGCGCCTCCGGACGGACCGAAACGGGATGACGGGCATTTAGCGCAAAATAAAGAGCGACATGCCGACCGTTTTACGAGGTTTAACTACCGTTGGGAACGTTTGACTCCGCAGGCGTCCGTTATGCTTCTTAAAGAACACCAAGGAGGCTGTTGTTTCGTTTCATTACCACGCCATGGTATGTTTGCCCGGAAAAAGCCGATTACGGGGAGAAGCCTGGGATCAGATTCTTCGGCGATCTCTTCGATACCTCCCTCTCTTATCTTTCCTCGAGGCTAACGCTGCAGCCCCCAACTCGCGATAATCGGCTGGGTCTTAGTATTCTAGGGTATGTGTGGCTAGTATAACCCTTGATAGGCGGTGGCAAAGGTCAAGTTTCACCCGGAGTATTTAAGTTGTTTAATTTTCGGCTATTAAATAAAATAAAGTGCTGTTATATTAGGAACAACGAAAAGACTAACGAGTCTACAAGAAATATCTTCAAAAATGTGTTTGAAAAATTGCTGAATAAAACTCAAAATTGTTATACGTATTGTCAATAGTAAAATTGTCAATGTGGTCCGCCATTCGAGAGTTAATCAGGGCTGGGAACAATTTGCAATTTTTTTATATAAAATAGTAAACATTGGAATATTTTCAAAGTAACTTAATAAACATAATAAACATAATAAACATAATAAACATAATAAACTTTTTAGTTTACAAAAATTTTCATGGAGGCATCGTTAACGAGTTATTAACGAAACACTTTGAGCAATTGTTGTAAACATTGAAATTGTACGAATCATTGGATGATGTTTTGTTTAAACGTTAGAAACTTGATTATTTAATAATTAACATGTTAATCGTCTAATAAAAAAAGATATGCTGCTCCGTTTCACCAGCCCTCCAATTTCAATTCGTGTTTTTATCTGCAAGACTAACAGTAATCTTATTTGTGATAAAAGGAGGTGCTTTGAAGTTGGCAAATCAGATTTAGACGAAGATCGAGATTATTTTAAACGTATAATTATTTCCACGAACTTTATATCTGTACCTTGTGTTTGATAACTCGTGATCCTAGGCTTCACGAATTCAAACTCGAGATTACCGCTGTCGAAGCTTCAAATCATCGAGAAGTATCGTTTTCGCAAGATAACACGGCCGCGTTGATTGTTGAACGCTTTTCTTATCTTTGGATGACCATATTACGTGGAAATCTACTTACAAATGATACGACTGTAAAACAGGTGACTCAATTTTTCGAGCCATGAAAGGACAGGTTTAGTCGTTCAAACAGAGAATATTAAACTTCATGATATTTAGTAAATGACAAGCAGTTTTATATACACTTTAAAAAACGATTTTTCTTGGATACCTGATAGGTAACCATAGGACGATCTTTTCGAAAATTCGACAGTGCTTCAGCGTAGCCAATTTCAACCTTCGCTAACCAGAAACATTTTCAAATGTTATTGAAACTGCACAAGTACATCTTGTAAACGTGATTGCAAACGGAAGAAAGTTTCGACGATTACAATCCAGTGTGCCGCAACTTCGAGTTACGTGGCATCAGCTGCTCTTCAGCGAACTGTGAGCGCTCTAAATTAGTTGGCAGCGCTCTGGGCAATGGAGATAACGAAGCAAAACGGTATAATGACACAACGCATGATCCGTGCTTACATCTTAATCTGTAAAAATAACAAAGAAGTCACGTCCGCGTCGTAAACCCGGACTAAACTGGCGCATCCATGGCGCACGTTATCGGGCGCAAAACTATGACGACATCGACTGCTATCTGTGCGTGGAATCTGTGAACCTCCGAGCTCTCTGCGTTTTACTACCGCCGCCCGGTCTTTGTTATGCTACGTGTCCGCCGGAGAGCCGGTCTCGAGAGTTACTCGAAGAGTTCCTCTCGCGCTTGTCACCACTTCCCAGTGAACTCCTGCAGATTATCCTCTCGGGAGCAAAAGCTGCGTCCATCGGGGAACGGCAGTCGTCGCGGAGGCTGTCTCCGGATCTCCGTCCAGCTCGAGTCTGCTCTCGAGTCTTGGGAGTAGCATTCTTAGGTCAACGCGCAACATTAATGGCAATGCGTGAAAGGGATCGAAAGCATGCGGGGAACTCCATCTGTGGATGCCGTGCTCCTTGGCAAACACCTGCGTCGGTTACGCTGGCTGCAGTTGATTGCCGGAGATTATTAACACTGGAACTGTCAGACAGCTTCGGATGACCCATTTCAAAATCCCTCGCTTGATAATTGCTGAAATTATAGTGCTGCTTCTGCTATTTTAAAAGAAATCGGATGAGTCTGAGAGGAATGCTGGAGCTGAGGGAACTGAGATCAAAATGTTTGGAAAATGACTAGAGGAAGGGACGTGGAGGTGCCGCAACGGGCACGATGTAATCAAATTTCTCAATCCGTCAACAGGATAGTGTTAAAATAGCTTCGGTTTATCTCGAAGAATTATTCTCATGCGAAATAAAATAACGAAGACATTTTGCACGAGGATGATTCACTCTGTAGTCCAGGCGTCGCACAGTGATCCGGTTTGGAAAATTCAGTGGCATTTAAGGAAAAAGTTAACTTTTCTAAATTGATAATTATTCAATTTATATCGCTTTACAAAGGTCTATGGGCCTCGGGAATGAAGAAATTAATGAAATTGAATGATTATTTTAGTTACTATGAACAGTTAAAATTGAGCCTTTTGAGAGTAGAAATTCTAAAATCTAAAATCTAAATCTAAATTCAATTTACTTCACTTCCGCGTCCTCTAAAATTATGACTAAAAATGTAAACTCACATAATCAAATACCTCTTTCAAAGCCTATCTAATTTGCAAAGCACCGTAGAATAAAATTCGTAACAATAAAGTACACAGTAAAAAATGTATCGCGGTATTTTTATAAAATTTTATCTCTATTTATCACAATGAAATGTTGACACATTTCCTTCTCCGTAAGTTCAGCTGCGAAATTGTCAATTGACATATAACCTTGACATATTTTTGTTAAATTTTTACTTTCGTGTGTAATCTGTGATAACAGTAAAGTTCTACTTCTCTATAAAATCTCTGGGAAAACAGCGTCGAGGTTCATAAACATCCGCGGTCTATTCGTTAACAATAAAATCATCCTCTACTTCCTTGTCTAAAGATTGTCGTAGAAAATTCCGAATTTACATGTGCATCTGCAGCCTACTCGTCGCAAATCATCTCCAACCAGCCCCCGATATTAATTTACCGACGAGCACCAGCATGCCACAAGTATGGAATTTATCAAGCATCCCGATCGTTATGTGTTCCATAGCAGAATCCACCGTCGCTGATATACAAAGTACATGCCGAAGTTAATTCCAGATAACCAACGCGAAATTCTGAATATATTTTTATCGATCTCTGTGAAACGATCGAATACAGACGCAAATTTCTCGCAAATTTCTGACTGTTCGTATCATATAATTAATCCATTCTTC
>CM052166.1:1093781-1109117 GCA_028455555.1 Augochlorella aurata | reverse complement strand
CTAATTTAACGTTAAAAAGTTAAGAATAAACAGTATTTCTAGTAAATTTAACATTTAGGGGATCGAATGTTCTCGACCTTAAAATACATTGTCAAAAGTTTACATTGTCAAAAGAATTCGGTATGAACAAATAGAAACAATTTTTGTGATATTTTAAGAACTTCCGTCATTTACATGTTCTACTATAACGAATAAATAATTAAGTGCATTTAAATAAGGAAATTTAATATAAAGTTAACTATGCTTGAAAAAAGAACCAAAGGCACAGTAATTGGCTACACCACAGCTGCTGGCTCCACTACCCTATCGACTGATACGAAAGAAAGTTGTGCAATTAATGAATCAGAAAAATCCGACAACCGGCAGAATTGCGCAAGGATCTAACTTTGACGCGTAGCATCGTTAACGCCCGCAGCCGGCACCCAAATCCGTCGATTTGACATTTCTCCAGGAACACGGTTATCCCGACCGACCAGTTTAATATCCGGTAACATTTAAATCTCTCGGAGAGAGCTTTCAGAAACGACACATTGACCTTTTTCTTGGCCGAAGTTCCTCGCTTCTTTCTTTCCGCGCCGGCGCTGTTCTTGTTTCCCGGTTTAGCCGTGTATGAACGACGGAAAGAATCGACGTCAAACATATGGAACTATTTCGACAGTTTGATAGAGTCGGAGCCGCAACTCTGTAAACTTTTCCGCGACCTCGCAGATCGTCGGAAAATCGAATTTGGCGAGCGAACGCGCCCAGGCCCTGGAACAGCCGTGGCGGAGGCCTGCGAAGATTGTTTAAACAGTAATTTCATTTCGTGCGCAATAGGGACGCTATTATGTTTTAGTCCTTTGAGTCATCGGGCCGAAATGGCCACGGCCGGATCATCGATGCAAGGTGGCCACGAGTGGTCTATTAAGTTCATTATCCTGCTGGGAATACGGTAGCTCTTTGCCTATTTGAGCACGCGAGAGTCGAGGACGGGAGAACGGTGTAGATAACAGGATGTTCCGAATAATTGAGTTCCCTGATTATCCTCTCGACCGCTATTGTTTAAAAATTCAGACGATAAACGCTAATATTCAGTTTATCGATGCACTTAAATTCTAAAATTGGCGGAACCGGCTATCGAGATACCGCATGTTTTTATCCTCAGACAGAAATAACTTTGCTTTTAATTGACGGTGGCATTCGAGATTTTTTCGACGTTATATAACCGCTTAAACGGAAACGGCGAGTCTCGCTGGCAAACATTTCCCGCGTCAAACTCGAATTTGACTTTGAATATTTAAATGTTTCAAAATCATGTAAATTTCTTCTAACTGTTGCCATCTTTTCTATCTGGAATTGTGTCATCGCAGTTTTGATGAATTATTAAAAAATAAACAATATTAAGAAGGAATTTAAATAGTTTGTACATCTTGTTCACAATAATTTCAATTATGTTGAGAAATTTTGACATCTTTCACTTTTTATTTAATATTAGCATTATTTTATTAATCTGTTCTATTGCAAATGAAACAGTGTCTCTATTTTTTGGTAACTACTCGTATGGTTTCTTTGAAAACAAGTGGTAAGGAAAAAGACTTCAACATTCTACACGAAATTTTTAGAATATTTACATTCTATGCAGAAAGTATTGTATCAAACAAGCCAGACGTCTGTTGTTAGAATTATCCATACAGTTACTGTGGAGAATGTAGTTCATAAACGATAAAAACAAATGCGATGATAAAAATCATTACATAACGAAAGCATACGAATTGTTATTTCATAAAATACAGAAATTGATAATTTAATGCTGTCATATAGTTCAATTATCCTCGAAAATTAAAAAAATCTTTTTAGCAAATCCATTTTGCCCATATTATATAATTAAAAAGTGTTCCAATACATTAAATTCTCTATACATTTCGCATAATAACAGACAGTGTATCATTTCATATTTGATAAAAGTGCAGAAGTATTTATTGTTTTACTAATATTTTTCTTTAAATATTACAACCTCTTCCAATCATATTGGTCTCATACATATACGCGTATACATTACGTTTCAACTTTAATAAACGTTCAGCATAATTCCTTCAATAATTATATACACAAAATGCATAAACATCAACAATCCACTTTCGGATTTCTGATCATTCTCAGTGTATAACAATTTCGTTTCAGTTTAAACATTATCCGGATTATTAACGGTTTATGTTTGCGTAAGAGCGTTTAATTGTTTTACAGTGTATTAAAAAAGATCTCAGCTGAATAATTAGTAGTCGGTATAATAACTGTCAGCTGTCGGTCTAACGAAATTTGTATAAAAACTGTCTTTTAGCCGTCACGATGACGGTCCATATATCGCAGAATGCGACGGACTTCCTTTGATGTTACGGATAACGTTGTTCTGACATGATGTACGGGATTCATTATTAACTGAAAGTACGAGACCGGGTCTCTCTACGTACTAACGAAGAAGGGAAATATTACTCTGCAAAGATATAAGGGGTCATGTACACCCGTAGACGATGCGATCCATTTTGTTTGCGCATAGAATTATGTCTGCTCTCTCGCAGCAATTGTAAAAAGAAATGCAGAACAGCGAAGGCATTAGAAGATTTTAAGAATCTCGTCGCGCTATTTTGAATATATTGTAGATGTTAATCTCTATTCGGCTTTTGTTTTATATAAAAATCTGCAGTATAATTATTACTGTTTAAAAAGTAAACAGACTGGACTGATAATTTCTGAAAGCTACAATGCTAGTAATTTCTGAAAACTTGGAAAAGTGGAAGAGATGTTATAGTTTCAGCGAGACAGATTTTTGAAGATTACGTTTGTAATGTCATACATATCCTTGCAAAGTATACAAAATAAAATAGTTTAATGCTTCTTTGCATTAAATTACGGAATTGATACAGTAACTTAACAAAGTAAGCTTGAATCTCTCTATTTTCAAAAAATCCATTTGATCCGAACAATTCGATTTTTAATCTGGAAATTGTTTATTTTTCAAAAAGAGGAAATTACGGTAGCCGTAGAATATCCTCGAAATATCTTTATTATAATGCTACGAAGAAGCAATTTCCAGAAGAGCAACTATATTTAACTTGCTTTCAAAATTATATTCGTGTCTCTGTCGAGAAAATACAAAGCCAAAGTACGATTCGTAATATCTTGGCAATTTTTGTATTTTTATTATGAATATCATAATTAATACATTTAAGAGTCAGACATACCTTGCGACAGAAATAAATTCTTGTCACGCGCAATTGAATTGAGCCAGGAACATACCTGAAACACAAAAAGATACAATTATGATTACTGGAGTGCAGATTAATGCAAAAATATTGTTTACAATTTACTAAAACTATAAAGACAAGAAATATTGTAACAAAATTCCTGAACAATCAGTTATCAATTAATTTCCAAAGCAGTTTATACTAATGTACACCTGATTAATATTGTTATTGATTATTAGTAGACTGCGGATTTTATACATTTATGACGAAAGTAATCAACTAAGATATAAAACCATGGCATAAGAACAATGTAATAATATCGATGCACCTTTTTCAACTTACCAAGATTATAAAAGAAACGATTTATTTTTATTTACTTTCCGTTTTTTTCAATCATCTTAGAAAAATTTCCACAAAGATCCGCGCTGTTATTATCACACTTCTGCGAAATTTCTCAAAATATTATGATGCGAGTTTCGGTCAAGCATAATAACACGTTTACTTATTCCTTATGGACAAATGAAATGATTACTAAACTTCTACAACGTTCAAATTTCTCTACGGAATTAAATTGTTATTAAATTAACGAAAGTAGGTGAATTATCGAGCATATTGGTCTGATATTTTCAAGCAGACATTCATTTCCTAGAAACGAGAGTGTGGAAACAATTTGTAAAGAGGCCGAAACTCCACGAATATTAATAAAGAAAATAATGCCGACTTCCATCGAGTTGTTGTTGCTGCCGACTCGATATCTCTTCGAAATATCTGCCATAATCGCATTACCCTATACACGTGGGGTGAAATAATTCACGACTCGGTGAGAAATCTAAACACATACGCGAGATGGATCGTCGAAAGCGTCAGAGAAGCCACATTAGGTCACGAGATATTTTATCCCCCGAGCTTGAAAAACAGCATTGGATTGCGAGATATTTCATCCGCAATCGCGAGGGGTAGATAGCACATATGTAGGGTAGCTAGTAGTACTTGCTAAGTAGGGTACAGAATAAGCAATGAATATGGGTCACCAAATCAACCGAGTCGAACTTGGACGAATTTGTACCGTAGTACCGCGACGGCTTTTTCGTTTCTTAACTATGCGCGTCACGAATTATGCCAATTTCATCTTCTACAGTGCTCACTGTGCTTTATTGGACTAGGATAACTGTGTGACAAGTGCGTCCTCTTAAAACAAGATTACAGTAGGCAAATTTACGAATATTCAAACAGATATCTTGTGTTGCTGAAAAAGTAAGTAAAACAAATGCAAACGCTTTTTTAATACCATTGAGAGGTGAATATATGCCGAGTTAATTCAAATTAATTTCCAACAAACATGTACAGAGGATATAAATATTTTCACGACAAAGTGGATGCGCGAACGCGTAAATTCATATTTTTACAGATCCGTGTTTTTAAAGTCATAAGATAAACAGGAATTTATTTTCTTTGTCGGTAAACTGCAAACATTTCGAAATTTATACGAAACAGGAATGTGACAAACTGAAATGAATATAACGTATAATTAAATTTATAATTACGTTTAAAAGCATAACAAAATTGGATTTCGCATAAAGCCCCGCAGTTCATTTATCAGTAACTTTATTCGACTGAAAGCAAATGCGTTACATTCGTAGCACGTTGTTAATGTTCGTGTTTTTGCATTTGGCGTTTGCGTTTCTGCAATCAAGTGATTTAAATGCATCAGATTCAAAAGCTGGCTATGAAACTCGCAAAAATATTGAATGATATGTTCGATGATTACTTTTCTGTTTAAAAATATTTACTTCTCTGCTCGGGACCAATTTCGAACATTCAATCGTCAAAAATGGTAGCATGTTTTCCAGCGAAAACACGTGTATTGCGAATATTCATTTTCCGATGAACTTTCGATAAAATATTCCACGAAATGAAGGAACACGAAATTAGAAGCGAAACGTTATTAATCCTTAAACTCCTATAAGCCCCGTTAAGAAAATCCGAACATATTTTCTCTGCTCAGGGCGTGAAAGTGGAGACTTAACTCTTCGAAATGAGCACAAGCAGAACGTCTTGAGATTTTTTTACACGAAGTTACAGAGGTTCGAAGTTCGACAATTTTCAGTTACAATTTAGTGTTCCTTGAATTTCGTGAAGTGGTTTCTCTCGGATAATCTTTAAACTAATTTCCATTTTTCTACTCGAAGGAAAGAATTTGTCGGCGAATTTTTCTCATTCTAGTTTCATTATTCTCGTTCAAATTACCGGAATATACGGCCGAAATCCTTGTGTGCAAAAGCATTCCCAAACGTAATTTTGCTGGGTATTTCGCAGTCCCTCGAAGGACGTTCCGACGTAATTGACCAAGAACCAAGCAAGATTAATAGTAGTTCGCACCGAAGGAGAAGCGTCATCAGAAAAGATTACGTTGTCACAAGTTTTGTAAGAAAGCGGCTTCTTGTCCAGATTTTTATAGAACAATAATTTTATAGAATAAAACAATGCGAGTAAATACAATTAGTGATAAAGGGTTTCGACATTCTTAATTAACGTTAAGAATAACATTGATCAATATTAAATGTAACATTAATTTTACTTTTAATATTAATTAACCTTATTTTTAACATCAACTAAAAATGTGATATTCTTTTAACATTCATTGCATTTACTTATAAAATTAATATCAATGAATATTGTAAAACATATTAAATGTAAATTATTAACTTTGTCTAGCTTATGTATTATGAACATAAACATGTGTACATTTTATAATCAATTCAAACTGTTTTATGAAAGATCGACAATGTCGTTAAAATATGGCGACTGACACATTTGCGTATTGTACATTGTGAATCATCTTTTATTCAGTCATTCCACACTGTTCCACGAAAGGTCGAGACACTGATAATGTCATTAAAATATGGTCAAGGCAAATGAAAAGGCCGATCGTATAGTTTCATCGAGATACATACTTGCAATGCAATATTTCTGAACTCGCCGTAACAGAAACATTTGAATAAATAATCAAGTCATCATAATTTCTTAGAGTTATGATAATAATGTGGCAAAATACTTTAACGTATATAATGTTTAATTAGATTAATATCACACATCACCCGTGATACAATATAAATTCAACACTCGCAATGTATGTTTGAAGTCTATGCCAGTGGGAACCTCGATCTTCATCTCCGTTTTCAATACTACCAAATTCATTTATGCGGACCGTACAATTAGATCATTGCTATTCCTGACATAGTTTCATTTTAGCACTTTATCTACGGGAAGACTGTTAGTAGGCTTTACAATGACTGAACCGTGTCACGATCATTTTGTTTCAAATTACAATTTCAAACGAATTTGTTACATTGTATTGATCTAAATAATTCTAGATCGTAGACAATATTGAATATCTTAAAATGTAGGCTGGATGTAAAAATCAGTCTGCGCATTTTATTCTGTTACAAAGTGTACTTTCTCTTACGATTTGTGTAATCGTAGGTCAGAGCTGGGCATTCTTCGAATAACATTTTAATTAGTTCCTTTGAATGAATTTTCATTCGGACAGTCTTGGAATAGAAGCTGTGGATGAACAAGGATACTCGAAGATGAAAGAGTCCTAGTTTCGTCTAATTATTATTATTATTATTATTGTTATTGTTGTTGTTATTATTACTATTCAGCTTACAATCAATTTTCTCTCATAAAATAGGAAAATATACAGAAACGTGTGAAATGTCTTTTTTCAAATAACTTGTAGACTTGAAAAAACGATTCATTTCGACCTCTCCGGTTCTAGCGTTAAAGGGTGTGCCCATATACAATTTGTCCTCGACTGTAGCAGAATCTTGAATCGCGGTCTCGGCCGTGTCCAAGGGGCCAGCCCTTGCCCGATCGTCAATTAAATCGGCGCGGCGCGGCGTTGCGTATGAAAACGTTAGAGCGTTAAACAGACTCTAATAAATCGTAGGGGCGCGCGATCGAATCGCGTCACCGCTGTCTCTGGCGAGCATTCTCATGTAAATTCGGCGGGGCGGCGGCGCGCTCGCTTCTCACGGCGAGATTTCCATTTTACACGGAGCTCATTGTCCGACATTTGACTTGCAATATGCGCGCAGCCAAAAAGCAAAAGTCAAGAGAGAGATAGAGCGAGAGCCCAGCGTCTGGCCCGAGGTCGTCCGCGCGCAGCCTGCAACGCGGACATCGCGTACAGGCACGTGCACGCGACCACAGACGCGAAATATCTCGATAATTAATCGGCCACCAGGTGCGCTCATGCACGTCCACACCTACGGCATACACGCTCGCGATAGCCGTCGCACACCAGCCCCGTCGACTGATGCATTTGGTACGGAACATTACACTTTTGACCCGTGAAATAGCATATTCGATGCTCGTTCGAAAACCTCCGGGCCCCGCTGCCAATTATAGTAGTATAATCGCTGAAGCGATTACAAGCTTAATTAATACATTTATTAGTTTCATTAAGGAACGCCGAGACCGCCGCCGACCGAAAAAAGGCTCGCTCCTTTCGGAAATCCAAGCGTTTCGCCTGCGTTTCCCGCGTTCTATTCCTCATTAGCATCCTCCTATTACGCGTACACCGTCGGCCAACGGCTCGAGATAAATTAGTCGACGGCCAGCGGCGCCGCATTTTTTTCCCCCAGAGAATTAGGAGCGTTTAACACGTTCGCTATCATCATTTATTTTGACGGCGGTCTTCGTGGCTGCGATATTTTATTGATGCGCCGGGCACGGGTCACCCGTCACCGGAACTCGCTGGCCGACTGCTCGCCAGTGCCAGCAATTAAGCAAAGGCTGCCGAATATATTAGCGTTTTCTTTTTCAATCACCCGGACAACGTGCGAAGTCTTAGTATCATTTGTCCTTGCCGAGTTTCCGCAACGGAGAAACTTTCAATTCTTTTGTCATTAGACTGAGGTTCTTCGTGCGTTTATGGTACGTGCAGAGTTTTGAAATGCAACAAATCACAATAAATTGACAAGGTATAACAGCAGTTTGTAACTATGTATCTTTTCTATTATAACTATGTATCTATTATAGTAACATAAAGTAAGATAAACTTATTACAATATTATATGTATATCACATGTTTATGAATGATTTTTTCGTTCAAAGAATCTTTCATGAGCCATGTTACGATTGTACACATAATTACTGAATTAATTAAAATGCCATGCACAGTCGGGCTGCAGTGGCCGATGAAAACGACAATTACTGGAGATAAAAGTTTCGCTATGCTTATTATCGAAATGAAAATAACAAGGAATCTCTACTTCGATATTTTACATTGTTAAGATATTGTTCTGTTATGCAGTCTGGCGGGGCATTTGAATAAACCGCAATTCAAGGATCCAATCTATTTTGACGATTCACTCTGATTTATCTTACATCATGGCGATCCAGGCGTAGCCATCTTGCACTCGTTAAGAAAAACCGTGTGCTATCACGTCATAAATCATCGAGTCATCCTATCGATACCCGTCACTTTTTTGTCCAGATAGTTATGTCAAACATGCCTTTAACGCGTGTACGACGGGAGTGTAATCGTTCCTCAATTTCATCGATTTTCCTTATTTATTCGCGTAATAAAGACTGAGCTGGCGGAATGTGATGGAAAACTGACGGTGAAAAATTGTAAAATAACAGATTTCACGGAATTTAATGCAACTTCGTATAACTTTGACATTTTTGTGAAAGCTTCGGCTGGAGGAAGAAAATTTCATTTAATTCCAGTTCTATTAAATTTATCTGTGAAAGTGTAAATTGGTAATATCTTCCGCAGTTGAAAGACGAAGTCGCAAAACATTCTAACAGAGTTCTGTCTAAAATATTTAGACGTCTACTGTGTTCAACGAATTCATGGACATTGAATCCGAATAAACTCATCGGAATGGATTTGATCTAAGTTTCCTTGGAACGCACTGTGGTCATGAAAAGGGTATTTATGTATATGAAGTCGTTTAGAGAACAAATAACGTGGCAGATTTTTCCAAATAATTAACGAACACATTCGACTAATAAAACGGAAGAGAAATTTACACATTTCCCAACTTTCTTTATCTTAATTTATACCAAAGTTGTTATATGTTTGTTGTTATTATTTGTTATATACTTATCCGCTTATTAAATCCATATACTTGTAGATTTCATTCGTATCGTATTTCAGGACGAAAAAGACTGTCAAATGCTTGATAGTACACTCTTTAAAAATTATTTTCAAGCAAACTTTTCTTATCGCTTTCACACGAAATAAGATAGCAGGTAATAAAGTCAACCAAAATGCCGGCACTCCCTGCTGTTCTACCAGTGATACTAAACTTATCTCTCCCGGTGATAAAAGGAACTTTGTACAATTTTAAACTCGCTAAATAGTGAATCAAACCCACCTACGAACAGAGATCGTTAACGGGTACTCGTTGCAAAGGACCGTCCGATAAAACGAACTCTAAAATTTCGCAAAAAGAATTCACGCGAATCTGGAAATTATTCGAACACTTCTGCGTGCCATATTATTGCACGAACAAGAAACCAGTTTAATATGTTAATTGTTTAACGGGGTACACATGCGTCGAAAGTGTTGTTTTCGCTATGAAACTGCTTCGTAACGAACCAAAAGCTCAGTATTTTTTGTCATGATGTTACACACATGGAAACAGACACACTCGATTCTGCTTTCACACACTAGATAGGTTACCGAAAAATTCGTGTAAAGGAAACCGTGTAAAAAATACAGGGCGCGCGAAAAAATAGGAAATTGGATCTGTACACAGAAATTCGGTGAACGAAAAAAGTTCCTCCGGAAAAAAAACTCTATAAAAAAAGCTTCCATTAAAACGTTATGGTATTCGTACTCATTTTAACATACCTGCTAGTTCACATATATATGTATATACAGAAAACAATATGTCACAAATTCAAGAATGCAAAATTGCAAAAAATTCGATTACAGCATGTTTACTAACAAAACTGAAAATTATCTGGAAAAAAGTGTAAGCGTGGTAAAATAATTTTGCTGTGACAGAACAACTGTTTTAAAATCAAATTCGAACAGAGACTTTTCAAAGCAAAATTAGTCTCGTAAAAAGGTATTGCAGCTTTTCAAAATCCTGACGAATTAAAATATTTGTCTATAATAGTTTTTTTTTTAAACACAAGTTGAAATATAAGTTTTCCAAAGAGAAATTCGTCGCAAAAAGGTATCGCAGGTTACTCGTTATCGCGCTGAATCAAAATCATGAAAGAAAGTTTTCGTATAAATGAAACCGACAGTTGTTTTATGACTACTCTGTAAGAGAAGATCAATGCTATCTTGAATGCTAGTCTCGAATTTAAACGAGATCGATTCGAACCGTTTATATGCACTTCGAGAAATGTAAGCGATGCTTTCGCGTGTAATCGAACCTTGACCAAGTAGATTCGAACCTTTTATGAGTACTTTCACCAGAAGAAAACAATGAGCTCGACGAAATCACAGTGTACGTTCTACGTAATGCCGGCAATATGTTACCTGTTATTATCGGTGTTCGAGTACTAGTTTCGCGGAATGCGATTCGTTTAAACGTCGGAGGATGTGTAAGTGCGTTTGCGAAATCTGCGGGTATTCTCTGTAGAATTCCGTACATAACTGGAGATTAAAAGCAGTTGTAATCGATGAGACACTGATTTCTATGAGTAATCCTTTTCTTTACGAGCCACGCGATAATCAAATGTCCGTAAAGTAATAAATTCTTGTCGAACTAACATATAGTTTAATGCCTAATACGCTTAATGATAACGGGATTGCATAATAAATTTGCCTGCGTCAAATATACAAAACGAGAGTTAAACGAAGATTTCCTTCTGCGTTCATACTGGTTTTTTATTGAAAAGGCACAACTATAATCAAACGTAAACTTTATTATACCGCTTTAACACACGCCATAACGAAAACGAGATTCGTGTGCTCGGACTATAGTCATGAATAGAGTAGGAATTTAAGTATTTATGACAAAAATGGGTGATTCGAATTTGAAATGATGAAAATATTAAAGCCACTTGAGCACGCCTACGTATTATTTTCAACTCACTTAAAAGAAACGAAGATATTTCCATCTCACACCTTTTTATTGTTAACTATCCAAGATAATTCCATTATACTCAACGATATTATCGATATATCGTTAAGTATAAATAAGTATAATTCTAAACTCTAAACGGACCTTGATTTAATTTTTATTCCGTCATTCCAGGAAATTTGTTCCAAAATTTGTGGACAAATAGTACTTGTGTAACGCGGGATTCCTGCGACGCGATTCCGTTCTAACGCGATTAGAAAGTTGAGGGAATTCTCGTTATAACGCAGCAACGTGTCGGAGAGGCACATTGTTTAACGTTGATCTTAACGTAAATATCTGCTCGCAGCTGCGTCGCGGGATTCCGTTTAGGTTCATGTTCAGATATCGTAAAATTGCTTTCGGTCTCTAGCTCCATGATAGTTTCGTTCCGATTTATGCTTGAAACACAAAAATACGCGCGCGTATGATAGCTGTAAGAGGGAGAAAATTGTGTCTCGAGATAATAAACATAATTTATATTATTTATATTACAATTTATAGGAAGAATTTGAAATTAATAAAGATGCGATGAAATGATTTTTACGAAAATTCTAAATAATATAATATTATAAAATGCTGATGCTCTTCAATAATTATGCTGTAGGAAGTAACCGACATATTAATTATAGTGTCCGTCTGGTACATAATTGATAAGTAGCTGGCAGCCAGATTATACGTTGACTTTATCAAACAAATATCATCGGTTCAGTGGAAGACAGCAAATTGAACGAACATGTTAATATTCATATCGCTCCGCAATCGATTAAATTCCGTAATTATTATATCACTCTACAATTTACATGATTTAATCAACGTAATTGTCGAAGCTGTGACAGAAGAATGACATAGTTCTTTTAGATTCTTTTTTAACATAAATATTTTAGCATAAATTTTCCAGAAGAATTTAAAGTTACCGCTGCATTATTTACAGCCCATTCAAACTATTAGGACTTCAATGAAATTAAAAGAAAAATACTTCAAACCATGCATTGAATAATTCTAAATTATACTTAGACGATTTTACGACGATTAATTTGTTGAAATTAATGGTCGACGTTTAATTCCATCAACTGATTAAATCAATCGCCGTTTCTTTGACAATTAATCTTTCCAATCGACGATTGACGTTTACTTTCATCAATTCATTAAATCAATCGCCGATTTTAGAATGATTAATCTTGTTCATCGCAAGCATTACTCGATCAACCAACCAACAAATTTTAGTCGATTGAATGGCCAATTCTGATTGATAGTCACGCCTCTAGGATCGCGACGCGAAGTAATCCGCGACTGTCCGGCTCTAGCAGGACAGATAAACCGATTTCGTAATCGATTCACCGACGAGTCTACTTTTCTAAACTGTTTGCGACGTGCTCGGTACGCCAACGCTACTTGCTAGCAGCTCGGAGACCTCTTGACGCGTTTCCTGCGACCGCGATTATATAAGAGACGAAATAAATTCCAACCCGTGTTCTGAAATGTGGCTAAATAAATTTCAACGGCGGAGAATTTAGCGGGTGCGCGGTAACTAACGGCTGAAAATGTTTCATTACGAACGAGCCCGACGTTATTTATCGGCTGTAAACCGGCGAAATGCAACATTGATAATTTAAACGGGCGATCAACGTTCCGATGTAATCGCTAACTATGCGGCGGTCTACGCCGCTTCCGTTGCCACTCTCTCACAGCGCTCGTCGAATCAATTAAAACAACCCTTCGCTCGTTCGCTTACTTTGCATTATTCCTTCTTGCTTATTATTTCCTTCCTCCTCTAAGAACCATGACAGATTTTTGCGACCGTTACTAAGCTCGCCGGACGATGCGCTTGCACGACCAACTCGTGGCTGATTTTGTCTCGTAAAGTCTTTCGACTAACGGTCGACGCAGGTGGGGAATGTACGTGTTGCAATTATTGGAAATATTAAACTTCGACGGTTCTGGGTTTTCCAGCGATTACCGTTTTACGTACTTTTTATTCTACTGTTTTATAATTAAATTCTGAGATAAAAACGTAACGATGACTTCGCAACGGATGAGACTGCCTGTTTAATTGTTCGAGCAACAAGTGTTAGACAAAAATGTATTTCTTCTTTCGATAATCTTAGTACATCGAGGATAATGTAACAGTATTGTTAAATCGTTTTGATCTCTTCACAATTTTGTCAAAAATGCCTAAAATCCGCTGTCTAATTATTACTCTTACATACATAATCCACTGCAAAAATGATTAGAATAAAGTATAATTTCTTTTTGCATACTTTTAAAAGATAGTTGCCATTTGTTTCTACTTTGCACTAAAAGGAAGCAGCTTCAATATTGAACTTGTCTTTATTGGAACAATAAGAACATTTAAAACGGCGCTTGATTTTTAACTTTTCTCCTGGGTGCAACAATCCCTTTAAATAGTAAAACCTCGATAAAACTGTTTGATTTAAATTAACAATTATGCAAGATCTTCAATTTGACGAATTTTTAAATAACTTGTAATTTGGTCTTACAATTAATTTTACTATGACGGTGAAATAACGTTAAATGATATTCAATGAAAATGTTTGATTAATTAAGTCGTTCGATAAAAACTATCCTCACACGTCGAAATGCATTCATAAATATTAGAGAAAATTGATGTAGATTACTATATTCTTATTCTTCAAATTCAGGAAAATTTACGGTTTGTTTAAATCTGAAATGTATTCCAGTTATTTTGCTAACAGCGTGCACAACTTTAATACATCATTAACTGCAATATACTTTTCGTGAAATATGAAAAGCGTTTAACCTGAATATTATGCGAAGTGCAGCGACTGTTACGACTTTGTCATCCACGTGCGGCGTGAGTAGGGAACGTGCTAAGGATCTCATATCTTTTTGGCTGCTAAATTGCATTAGTCAACGTGGCATCTTCACTTTTTCAACTGCTCCTAGTGCTTTGACGTGAGGAGCTGTATCTCCACTATGTCTAGACTGCGAATTTTGTTGTAACATGAAATTTTCTTAATGAAAGCATCGATTCAAGTAGACAGAAATGTCTTCGTAAGACAATAATTTTGATACGTTACTGTTTAATCAGATCTGGGTACATTTGGAATAATATATTATATGAAATGTTATTTAAAATAAAAATTATTATTTCGCATTATTTCAAAATAATTTGAGATAATTATAAAGTAAAATAACCTGTTATTTGAAACACTAAATTTTATTTGAAATATTATTCGCGTTATTTTATTTCATAATTATATCCATACCTGTGATCATTTTTTAAGTAACATAAAATAACAGTTTATTTTATATTATCATTGTTTGAAATTATTTCAAATGGGTCATTACTTTAATTTCAATTTGCTCAGCTCTGTGTTCAGTTACTAAATACTATTATTAGACTGCAGATTTTACGAATTTATCACAAAAATTAATAGGTTAAGTACAAAACTCTAACACTGCGTAATTCTCAAAATGTTACAATTATTAACAATGTAGAAACATTTCCATGTAATTCGTGTATCTCTCAATTAGACAATGTTTAGTTCGCAGAAATTACTTCGCAGCAGGACACGGAATGTAATTATATTTTTCACATTTGTGATCGATGCAAATTGATGATCGTTTCCGTCGCTGCAATATCTCATGAAAAACTCATACGCATGTCGACGTCATCGTTATCATGGAGTTTGTTGAACAGAAGATATTGTCACGGTAAAAATATTAAATCATGAATATTAATACAGTCGGAATTTCGAAATCGTGTATATTAAATGATGCGTGAACAATGATATTATGGGAATTTAATGTAACATGTTTTCGAAATATGCTTGCCTCCCAGATAGCATGCCACAGTCTTCTCGCAAATTCCTTTGTAACAGCTTGAAACATATGCACGTTGTAGCGCGCTTTGCCTTCACAGATTTATAACGACGGGAAGAATTCATATTTTTTTTTCAACTAAAATATGCTGCGGCGATTATTACCGCGGATAATTCACCGCTGGAGATATTTAACAATGGAAACTATTGTTG
>CM052166.1:1056467-1093681 GCA_028455555.1 Augochlorella aurata | reverse complement strand
AAACATAAAATGTTAGACTTCTACGCTGACACATTTCGTTGCATCCAACAATCTCTGGGTGCATATTGCATCTTCCCAAGACGGGTGCATAACGCGGGCAAGCATCTACCGTTACGTCAAGCCGCACGTGTTCCTGTCCGGCATGTTTGCAACTATTTAGATCAGTAAATGGATCCTTAAACCGAGGCCAGTTATTTTCGAAATACCTAATCTAGCCGTAAACGCACGATGTGATGGGCCACCGGGCGAATGTGTACTCGGCGCTGGCCAGAGCCCGGAAAATTAACCCCGTTTCAGATTCACTAGATCAACTGGAAACCTTACGGCTTATGATTTGCGGTTATTCGGTTTCCCTTCGCACTCCATCCGGCTTTCAACTGCTCAAGGTGTCGATCTGCGTTGCCATAAGATACCGTGATCGCTGGCTGGGTCGATCGTCGAAGATTTTCGTTTAAATAATACGTATTTGTCCTACGAAGATTGCGGTTGTTCGTCGAAGCTGTAGTTTTTGAGAAAACTTCGAATTACGATAATGTTTCAGGTTTTCAATAGTTTTGTTAATTCGACAAACCTGCTCTTCCAAGTAAAGAGGTCGATCTTTATTTGACACTTTAGATAAGTTACTCTTGTTAATAGCTATGTTGACTCTAGATTAAAAACCATTTAGATTTATATAGTAGTCGTCTAGATCACGTAGATTATTAGAAAAGTATTGCTATTACCACTGATGAATCGATCAAGAAGTCCCCCAAGTGTGTATCATAAATTATAGGTAATAAAATAGAATGGTAGAAGGTAACGTGTTGAAAATAACCAGATAGCGATCTTTATGAATAATAAATTATCTGCATCAACTGCAAAAAATAAGCGGTAAATATATGAACATTTAATCATTTTAACAGGTAGAAAACTCGTGGAATCTTCAGTTTAATAATAATTAGACTCAATCAAGTACTAAGGAGTAAAAATATTTAAGGAATATAGTTTATTACACTATTTTCGACTTTTTAAAATGATTAGGAAATTAAATAAATATCCAACGTCTCTATTACCCATAAAAATTTTTAAAAAACAAAAGCTTTTTATTTAATGCATGATTTTATGCATTTATGGCAAAAATGTACCAGGTGAATACGCGAGAACTTTATTATACCATTTCCAACCTACTAAAATAATTAAAAAGGAAATATATTTTTATTTAATTTCTACTTCTTAGAATTGACTTAACATTATTATCTTGCACAAAGATCCGCAGTCTACTAACAAAAGTATAAAATTGTACTGATCCTAATACTGCCATCTAAAATTCTAATACTACTTTTCAAATCCCGAAACCATCAACGACTAGCGTTCAGAATTTTGGCATAATTTCAATGGTCGTAATCGCAGTATATAAATTTTCTTCGTTCGATCAATAATTTTCTCTGCGTTTATCCTTTGATTTTTCCGTTGCTCGTGGTCAATTAGTGGCGTGTAACGGAATTTCATAAAACGGTCAATCGTAACGTCGCGCTTAATCGAGCGGCGAAGAATTTAACAGGATAGAAAGGATAATTAGAGGTTGATCGTTACATTGCTAACAACCGTAGACAATCGTTTGACAAGTTAATGGGAAGGTTTCAGATTATACGGACTTCATATACTCTTTTGCACGCATCATCGGGCATTCCTATCGTTACATTTCGAGGAAAACTGTGAATACAAAAGTAAGAGAATCATTTAAGTAGCTTCCAACTAATTGAAACAGTTTATTATCTTCAGGAAATGAGAAATTCTCCTTGCATTCAGTTTGAATCAAATTAGCTTCATTGCTCTTTAATTCCATTTAGGTGAGTCAACTGCAGAAAGTCTTGCATAACTACGAACTTACTTTAAGTGCCTCTTTTTAAAAGAATTTCGCGAACGCGTTCCATACTTTATTTAGATTACTGTACTACGCAAATAACAAATAATTACTTTCTAATTCTGTACTTATCGCTTCAGTATTTGTTTATTATGTTATCACAGTGCATTGCGTTTGCTTGCTCTTCTCCCCACATTTTAAATACGAAATACTTTAGTTAATTTTTAGTTGATATTCCCCTTTTCGTTGTGTTTTTAAGAATTTCTTACAAAACTTACAATGTGCTCTAGAATATTAAATACGCTTACCGACAAAAGTTAACGTTTGAGTAAAATATGTTATTTTAATAAATGTATCTATATAAATAATATTTTAATAAACATTATTTTAAAAGTACATATTATAATTAAAATTTGTAACGACACGAGTAATTGTAACAGAAAACTATAACGTGTCATATAGATTTATGGATTTAAAAAAAAGGAAAACGCCCTCTATGTTGTCATCGCTTAGGTTCTACTTGAGGTCCCTCTTAACACTGAAACTGTTTCTTGTTTCATAAGACTGGCAAAACTGATTACATTTAGACCTTCCGCCATTTTTATTACAATCTAAGATTGAATAAAGAAATTGATTCAATCATTTCTTAAGAAAAAGTCTTCACGATTACAACAATTTGAAAATGGAAAACGTGGAGCCGGTCATTTCGACCGGCTTGGTAAGTTTAGCGTCAACAGGGAATCTGGTTGATACCATGGAAAACCTGGGGCATTCGCGTAATGCACTATGGATACTAATGAGCGCAAGAAAGAGACCAGCATAAAAAAGTGCCGCATAAATTGAGGGAAGAGCGTACACGGAATATAAGCAGAGAATTCGAGAGCGTCTTCTGTGTGAAAACGCGACTGATTTCATTCTCGTTCCCGAGTGAAATCGCGCGCGACAAACAGTTAGGAAACGATTAGATAATGCACTCGCAACCAGTGCAGGGAGTTTCGGGCAAATCGGTGGAACAGTTTGCGAAACATTCGCGGCAACAACGGTAAAAATACTATTTGGAAACTGGGGAGCGCGTTTAAAGTTCCGAATACGGTTTGCCGGTTGTGTAAAAGCGAGCGAACTTCTTGCGCGCGGATCATCGATGCCTTAGAGAGGGCCGAGCGTCGTCGCGTCGGCTTTACAACGCGCGGAAATTCAGCTTTACATCCGGCCGTGGCGTGGCGAAGTGCATTTTACGTTACGTCAAAATGCGGTTTCCTGTTGCACGGTTAACCTCGTTTCGCAGATGGTCTCTCTCGTTAGACCGCGAAGGAGGTCGCGAAAAATGGATTAGGTAGAATGCACCTACCACGAGCCGGAGAGCCGTGGCCGCTTAACAAACGGTGAGAAAACTGCAAGTGAAGGGGAGATCCCACCACGAGCATCTATTTCCTATTTATAACCCGTGAGTGGAGGTTCCAGCTTACGAAAGCTTGGCTAGACTACGTGAGAGACCGCGTTCGGATACGTCCACTGAATCTTCCATCCTTTCTCCTTGCACCACGCTTGCCTCCTAGACCGACACGCTCGGATTATTAGCTGTACGCTCAAGTTTTAGGCTGCTTTTTAATCGTTCCTTTACATTGTGCACATTCTGCAGAAAATCTACCTGGAATTACCTCCTCACTTTTTCACCGATAGTTTCAATAAACTGTAAATTCTGTGACGAGATGCTCTCCCGATGTCTCGATCGAGTGTTAATACATGGTATCTCGTAACTCGTCTGAAAACTTTTTGAAAATTTTCAGTTTTTATACACAGCAGTTACCGTAATTGAATTACTTATCTGCAAGTGATATCTATGACCTTGTTTCGTTTTACGCTTTCAACTTAATGTGAATTATTAATAAAATTAATCGAGGATTAAATTAATTAATCACTAATTATTGATGCCCATGATACTAAATGTCTAGATTAATTATTAATAATAACAATCAATATCTTGATCAATGCATTATAATAGAAATAGCAATTTCTATTAGAAAACTAACATATGACCTAAGCATAGTTTATTATAGTCGTTCTTTGATTGCTACGGAGACGTTTGTAAGCATTTGTATTAACAATGTCATTTCATTTCTCTTTTATCATTCTGTATCATTCAAATAGCAGTCTGTTCTTTAAAAATGAGAACGTGAGGTAGATCGATGGTTATGCTACCTGCCCACGTGATTCCAATCGTTCTAAGATCATAACATGAAACCGACAGCAGTATAAATCATATCAGTGCAAGTCATTTCATCTTAAATTAATATCAATTGTAAACATCAATTCGATACCGGTTTAAACTAATTTTGTCGTTTATATACAGAAAAATTGAAAGCGATCTCCTGGCACTAAAGGGTTAATGTTAAATGGAAAATATAAATCTGAATCAGAAAATATCAAAATTAATATTTTTAAAAGATTCTATAAAAACAACATTAAAAACAAAAAGTCTTCCTTAAACTTTTATTATCGAATTTCCATAATTTAATATTTCCTGCAATGTTCAATCTAGGTAATTTGTTAGACAAAGTTTAAAGTTGCAATTAAAGGTTTATGCAACCTTATTTCTCTGATTTAAAGGTAATTACCATTTGACCCACAGCGAAACATTTTTAAGTAATATTAAACGTACAGTCGTGCGACTGTGCCTCTGACAATCGATATACCACAATACGCTATATCGATTTCCGGCTACGCAAATACATGTCAATGTGCTCTCTACCTGCCAGTAGCTACCACCTACGTTGTCGCAAAACAGCCACAGGTAGCCCATGGATCTCTATGCAAAATAAAAGTTTACCCAGTCATTGTAAAAGTTGGAAGACAAATGAAGACGTATTTCTTGGTTCTATAATTCGAATAAATCGAAAAGAATAAATAAATATCGTTACTTAAAATTTTACTTATAAACTTGCATAAAATCATCGCGACATCAGGATTTCAAACAAGTTATAAAAATCCACATCAAACAAATGTGAAATGAAAATTGAGAAATTTTTACGATTTTCCGTAATATTGTGGAGTCCTCTGGTCCTCCTCGTTGGTGAACACATTCGTTTATTAACTAACGTGACACCTTTGAACTGATTTATTTACAATTAGATATAAATCTAATCAAGGGTCATTTTACACGTTTGACTTCTTTGACATTTGTCATCGATCTGTTGATCTTAGTCTCGTCAACGACTACTATTAACCGGAAACCGCAGTATCGACTCAGAAATCAACTTCTCTTGATTACTTCTTAAATCGCAAGGAGAAGTAGCTTCATTACTGTTACGACTTCACACCGTCTTAACAATATTATACACCATAATCGTTCGTCGTCAAGCATTTTCATCTATGAAAATTAAAACTAAACTGTGAATCTTTATACAACATTGAATATTTTTTATTAATGATAGCAAACAGGAGCCAAATGGGAATTCCTTTTATTGCTTGATCATTTTTGTGAGATAAAAATAATACCACGTTGTTAAATATTTTTAATACCTTTTGCTATTTTATATTTCACCTACTCAGTTTTATTATAAATGCATACAATCTGCATAACGGTTTCAGTTGTCATGTAGTACGGTGCATCCATTTACGTAGAATCATGAAAACTAACATACCAAAACGATTGAAGCTAGATACCACGTGTATAGTATTTCTAAATATTTATAATTTAACACTATTTCTACCGAACGGTGTCAAAAGGCACTTTCCAAATTTTAACTTTAAATTATTCTCCAAGTTTAATTATTTCTCCATAACAAATTTGTTGACTTTCGTGCAAGCAACTTTTTCCTTTACAAAAATATCCTTCGGGGCATCGTTATCGAGTTATTAACAAAAAACATTGACCAATGGGAGACGAGTACCGTTGACGCGAGGCGGCTGAGCCAATGAGCGAAACTGGGCTCCGACCGCTCGAGCCAGCGATGCTCGCCTCTCATTGGTCAATGTTTTTTGATAATAACTCGATAACGATGCCTCGGAGACAATTTTTGTAAAGGAAAAAGTTGCTTGAAATGACCTTAGGAATCTCCCATTTCCAGATTGTTTGACATTTTTGGGACACCATGTATATTACTGAAATTTACTATATTTAACTAAAAATTTGAAATCCCGACAGTTTCGGCAATTATTTGCAACGTAAAAGTATCAAAAAACACCTTTTGGTCACAATAGGTATACATGAACTCGCGGTAGGGATAGTGTTAATCTGGATACCTGGTCATCTTGGTCTAACTATACCTTATACAAATAAGCCTGATCAACCTTTATATTTCAATGCATTATACACCATGTCCCTACATTATAAGGCTTATTTATATTAACGTATTTATAAATCATCCATGTTAATTCCATAAGCACCTAGTCGCTAATACCTCTATGGCTGATGCAACCGTATTAAAGTAAACTATAAATAAACAAATAACAAATGTAGTGCATTAAATGGAATAATGAGAAACCCAAAAAACTATCCAACGGCAGAAACGACTTCTCTCAAATTGTAGCAGGAATGGCCGGCAACAGGAAAAATCGAGTAGCCGTAAATAGAATTCTGATCGGCCATGCAAGGCTTCCACACGAGTTTCTGTTGCAGAGGATTCCTCCAGCTCACTGTAATAGGTGTCAATGTTTCCTGTCACTGGAATATGTGATCAAAATAATATTTCGCAAAAAGGAAGCTGTATGTATAGCCAAGCTGCAAATGCTAAAAAATTGACCAATCTAAAATCGTCTAGAACGATGTCATTTTTACAGCTATACATAACATTGATGATATCTATGACTACTCTTAGCTAATTATAGATCTATCAAATATTTCTGAAAAACTTCTTACAAACCTATTGAGTCTTTCTGTTGTTCTCAAAGCATTTTATTTTCTTTCACTATAACAACGACACACTTAGATACAGACTGACGAAGCTTTCACAATCTATTATGTAATCATATATTAATGATAATCATATATTATCTAATCTGTTATCAAAATCTAGGAATGAAAGTTAATGGAGTTATGCAACAAACAAAAATTGTCTCGTTTTATTAAGGAAATTATTAAAAAAGTATTCAACACAGCTGTCAAAGGAATCATAGTGCAAGGAGTTGATCTTTTCTGTCAATTTACTAGAATTTTATTGCAATGTACATGCGATGGGTGATGCACGTCATAAAAATAATTTGAATGAATAAACAAAGTACTAGCATCAATTTTGCTTTTATATTTCTTTCTTGATGGTGTCATTCTCGATGTACCATGGAGGTTATTGACTGTTGTGCTTCAGATTTCGTTATATCACCGTTATGTCCCATAGTGGAATACTGTACGTTCGTGTATTAATTATTGATTTATGAATTTGTAATTTGTTGCTTATGCTGTTAAATACTTAGGGCTACATTTCGATTCAAAGCTAGCACAGAAACAACGTATTATTGAAAGATTGCAGAAATTCAGCTAAAAAGAAGACAAATGTCTTGGTTAATAGGTAAAAAATCAAAACTCAATGAGTTCTTAATGAGTAGACAGCGATATATATGATAGACATCTATTTCCTTTTCTAATAATTTTCACGAGTTGAGCACAATTGTAATAGCATTTTGAAACTGTTCAAATGCTTATCATGTTTTGCATTTGATCTGCACGTTTTCCCACAAACGCATGGAAAGCAGCGACCTAAACGCGATGGCGAATCTCGACAACAGTAAACTTATCGCAATTCGCTGCTCGTCGCGTAAAATACGTAGCCGTGGGAGAGAAAAGGATTCGCGGAAAGTGTGATAAGTCCCGAGATCAGAGGAGAAACGAGGCAAAGTATTTCCCGAGTGTTTGGAAAAATAAGGCTCTCCAGGTGTCTCGAAAATATCCCGGCTCTTTATTCTATAATGTCTCGGAGCTGTCACGCGAAATTGCACGGTCCCGACGTTGAACTCGCAACGGTTGACGTACGCGCATCTCTCACCGGCGAACTTTAAGACGATCGTCTCTGAATTCAATCTCCGAATATGCTCCACCGGAAACTTGGCGCAGCCTCTTCATCTTCCTCTGTCCTCGCCGTTCCCGGCGTTCCCGACGTTCCCGTTGCGCCGCGCCGCGCCGCGCCGCCTGGAAAGCAACTCGGGCGTGCTGAAACTTTTCCCTCTGGAAGCAACTTCTGCACTTCGTGACATTGCGGCGGAGTATTTATAAACCGGCCGCTCGCGAAACTTCCGAGTGGAGGCTGCGAAACTGCCGGAGAAACCGAAGGATCGCCGATGCAAACCGACCAACCGTTTCGCCGGCTGTTTCTGTTTTAGTTTAATATCGGCGAGACCGGGCCTCGTTACACCGGAGCAACTTGCCGCCAGTTGCCTCGACTTGATCCGGCAACTTGCCCGACTCGGACGCCACGCGTCGTGCTATCGGAACCCGCTTTCCGTGGCCTAAATTCGATTGTCAAGTTTAACCCTTCCAACCCGAGTTTTTCAACGTTGATGCTTTAGTCGATTTCCCGCTAGAAATCGATAATACTAAGCAAGGGATAGCTAAATGTCGATTTTGGAAGCTGTCCGACGATTTCGAACGTATTGGGGTGTATGTGCCATGTATGTAACGATTATGGTTACTATCGCGTCTGTAACGATGAGTTATGTTACAGAATATTAGTCAATAGTAATTCGTGGGACATGATTATATTGGTCGCATTAGTCATAACCCAGGTAGCACGAAGACGTCTTTAAGACATCAATTCCACGTGTCCGTTTTGGGACGTCTTTAACCTTTGCGAGGCGGTGGCTGTTTCAATTTTTACCCAGAGTATTTAAATCGTTCACTTAATTACTCTATTTTCAGCAATTAGATAAAATAAATTGCTGTTACATTAGAAATAACAAAAAGGCTAACAACTTAGCTGCGTCGATCTATTTTTAAGATCAATTTTGTATGCGTATTATCGATCACACCGAGTGCAGTTTCTTTTGACAAGTTGTTCTAGAATTATTCGAAAATGTGCAAACTTTATGTTCCACAAACATGTTAATCTAAATCGTAGGAGAAGTATTTTTGTTGTATGATGTAAAATTACCATTTCTTTATGACTTGTATACACGTCGCAATACAATTTCAGCATTCTAGACAACGTTACCTCCATTAGAACACGATATCTCACTTTCAAGTGCAATAAATTAATTGGCAATTTAGTTCTCATGACAATATTACATTTTCGACAAAGAAAATATGGGCCATTTAGACCGAGTGTGACAGCGGAGAGTTCGATCGCATAAGCTTTATGCGCGAGAACTCCTGTCACAAGGGATTCGAATGACGTCAGTTTTCTCTTCACAATCATATGGAAGCACATTTAAAATTGATTTAGAGTTCTAAAATGTTGCGCGCGTGGATGAAAATGATTGCGCATTGGGGACTTAAACCGTCCATATTGTAATATACAACAGTGAAGCCATAAACAACGCATTTGAAAACAGTTCTACCGTCCGTCTGTTACATGCAAGTTAATTAAAGGTCAAATCAATAAAATTATTGCTGCCTGAACTGATTCAGTAACAACTACTCCAGGGAACAATACCGTTAGCAAGAAGCAACCAAATAAAAGAAAACCACGATAGTAACAGTTAAATGATCCGCGGCAGCTACAAATCGACGATCTACGAACGCCTTTCGTTTCCCGCTAATTACCTCAGCTGCCGTTCGAAACGTCGTGTTTGCTCGGCCAAGTAACAGCAGCTACACCCGATCGACTCATATTCAGAAGTTCCCCCGAATACCATTACGGTGCGACGATTTAACGCTTACTGTGTTTGATATTAGGTACCATTCCACAATTCTTTGTGGAATCTTTGTTTCCAAATCGGAAACATAAATTAATGTCGGATTAATTTAAGTATTATAACAATGTTGGTTGTTTTGTTACTATAATTTAGTTTTTAAGAGCGTTCACTTAGGATTATGGCAAAGAAGATCTAAATGAACTAGTATTCGTTTTCTTACACACTGTGTATTGTGTAAGTCAGGGTGTGTCAGATCAGAAATAACGACCAAAAAATTAAATTTTATTCGATACTATCGAATAAATATAACTGATTACAAATTTGTCAGAATAAGTAATTTATTCAGTTTAATGATTAAGTAATTTATCCGAATAAGATTTTATTCATACAGAAATTCATACGGAAAATAATCGGTTTGAATCAAAATAGTTATAAAGTGATTTTGTGATAGTTCATTGATTTATTACTTCCATGTTCCCTTATACGATTTATTTTTTTCCAAATGTTGCATCAGAAAGTTTGTTACTTTTGAGTACATTGTTCATTGATGCATAACTGAATAATCTTTCTACGCGTGCAGAGAAAGGTATCGACAGTTTTAGAATTCTACAGCAGATGAAATTCAACTGATCCTGAATGTATTAGTATAAATATATTCTTATAAAATTACGTACAAATAAAAATAGTGAACAATGACGGCCGAATAATTTTACTAATAATCAATAACCAATGAATAATCGTTGCTCGAGTAAAATATTCGACTAAAAAGAATGATTAACATAAGAAAATAATATTACAATAATAACTGACTTATTAATGTAACTGAAACTGGGAACTCGATCTTGTAGCGCCATTTAAATAAACAGAACACAAACGAGTGACGTAGTCAAAGTGTTAGAGTGACGTCCCTGCAGACATAAGTATGGATTCATTCTGAATGATTTCGAATCTCTTTTCGAAGCGTTATTGATAAATATACAGAAAAATTCAGTGGAAATGCGAAGCTTGAATAATCGAATTTTCTTGGCGCTAAACGGGTTCTCAGCCCAGCGCGCACTGTGCGGCGCAGCGTGTTACGCGCGAATTGCTCGACGAGTCTATTAATACATAATAGCCGGTAACGAAGATGCATCGAGACAGTCGAACGCGTAACGTAGCGGCAACTCGTCGATCGGCTTGCTCCGTTGATCCCGTCGGAGAAAGTGATCGTCGAGCGTGCGTGCACGCAACGACGCGACGCGGACGCGGACCCGACGCGACTCGACGCGACAAGTCTCTCGCCTCGTCCAATCATTCTTTCGAGTAGCAATAATTTACCAGTCCGGATGACCAGGATTTACTTCCCGGAATTAGCCGTTGATCCTCTTGGCCCGGTTTTCCCCGGGGTTTTAAGCCGGGGCTGTATTTTATCGAGCGAGACCGGCAACCGCTTTCTTTCACGGCGAATGCACGGCCGGATTAAGCTAGATCTTCGCTTATTAAAAATTTCTTTGGCCAGCCTCGCGTCTGTTTCATAGTAAACAACCGGTTAATTTACCACGCTTTTATGAGCATGAACGTTTCTTTTTCCTCTAGGCAGTCGACGATTGCGAGGCTCTATAGCCGAGTCGTCTCTAGCTAAGAGCAACCCTGAAACGTCATTGCAGTTCCGGTGGAAGACCTTTAAATAGCTGGGGACTATTTCCAAGGAAGGTAATCCTTGGAACTTTTACCTGCTGAATCGATGGAATGAGAGTTCATGTCGGCGAACCGGGTGACGAGTAATCGTAATCCACGTGTTCCCATTCTTCTATGCTGGCGAAGTTTCGTAACCCGAACAACTCGCTCGCAACCGCGGATCGATTTCGAAAATAACTGGTAAAAACTGTTACATAAAGGCTCCGGCTGGAACTGTTACGAAGACTCTTTAGTCTGATATATGGAGAACAGAGATTTTCAACTATTGTCCGGTTTGGTTACGACGACTATTCTGGTCTCCGTGCCCGGCGTTCCATAACCGCTCTGCATTTGCGGTTCCATGTTCAGAAAACGTTTTAGAGACTCGGTCACTTTCTGCAGTCAAATTTATTTTCTTCAAATATACAAAGATATATATATATACTTTGTACTTCGAGAATATTCTTAAACCCTTCCCCACTGCGACTTCTTTCACTTTCGATGAGTTTTATATACTTTCGCAACAATTTCCTAAGCACGCACGAGTTTGTTATCGTACAAAGTTTTTGACCTCTAACGAGCAATGAAACGAGGTAATCATTAGACTGCGGATTTCTGCGTAAAATGAAAATTGTCCACGTCAGTTGCAATAAACAGAAACTAAATAACGGAGTTCATTTTTTCTTTAACCATTTCAACAGATCTCATACAAGATGTTGATACTTTAAAGATCTCTAAACCCTTTTACCGTTTCAAGTTATAACTACTTAATTTGATCATAAATGCATGAAAGCTGCCATTTACTAATTACCGTATAGAATAGCGTTAATTCCTTGCAATCCTTGTTAACTCCAGAATTGATACAAATCCTGCAAAATTCTGTGGAAAATCCGAGAGAAAGGAATGTGCAGTAGTTATGTTAACAATTTAATGGAGAAGCGTTTGAACATCTGTTTCAGGAGAGTCATTTTTTGAAAATATCTCAAAAACTAATAACTTGAATTGTTTGAATGAACAGAGGAATCAATCTGTTAATTGCACGTGCACTGGCATACTTAAAAAAGATTTTTCAATCAATTGCAACCTAGAAGAATTTTCGTATACTCATTATGGAAATCATAATGTGAAAAAGTTATTCCGTTCGAAAAGGTGCTAAGATACTTTCCGACGCGAGTGTACTTGTTGTATACTCCAAATAAAGCAGCAGTTTCCCCGATTCGCGCAACGGGAAAATTCTATTTGATATCAGAACGATATCGACTGTATAGCGTAGCTTATCCCGTAATCCGAACGGCAATTATGTGACAGCATCGAGAACGTGTCCGTGATTTGCGGATCTAGTTTTCCATCTGAAGCGCCGGTTGAAAGAAGAATTGAAAAAGAACGTGACGAGCAGAGGATATAATTCGAGGTGGCAGTCATCGACGACGCAGAGTGGCCGGTTTAATTGCAGGATCGGGGTGCATCGGTTCAAATAAAATTCCGATATTTCGCCGAGTTTTTTTGCCGGTCGAGCTGCGAAGAGTGGACGGTGGATGCTAGAGGACTAGAAAGCGCGCTAAAACTGGGAGAGATGCCAATCTACTGAATATATCATTTATCTATGGGCAATTCGAAGCCCGGTGCTCGCAGCCGACCGAGATGCAAACCACTCAATTATGGAATGGCCTCGGGGCTGGAGGATCAGCAACCTGGAGCGGTTTTACCGCGATTCGACTCAGCTCCCGCTTTCGTCCACCCTTGTACGTGTTCTGTGTCCCCTCTTCTCGCCACCGCCGCTCCGGTTGCCACGGTTTAAGAGACCGTGAACGTGATCGTCCTCGATTACTCCATCGGGTTTTGCTGATTTATGCTTATGCAGTTGGGGACCAGAAAGAGGATAGGGTAATGGAATTGAAGGTGGACCGGTCAGTCGAGAAACTTGGTCGGGATCAATGTTTCCCCAGGGAACGCTGCGTCTGGAGAAGAATCTGCTGGGACGTTCTCGTTAGCAGTCGATCTTCGACGGACTACCCTACCCGACGGGTGTGGATCCCTTCATAACGCGCCGTCGAGCCACCTAAACTCCTCTCAACATCCTATCCGGGAAACTTTCGAACAATTTCTACCTATAACTGACCTTCCATCAATAGTTTAATACCCTATTAGCTGCCCCAGAAAGTTAGCCCTGTTTTCGTAGTTCGGAAACTCCAGTGTGTATCATTATTATTTCAATCGTTTTAATCGTTTATAGAGGCACGATCTATATATACCTAGGACAAGGATCTATATATACTTGGACAAGTTGGAAAAAAGTTAGAGCAAGGCAGGTGCATCTGCAAACTGGTGCGTTTGCGAGAACTTTATTGTGGGGATAGATGCTTTGGAACTGCTTGCGTGCGGATTGTTGTTTCTGGACCGCGGATTTTTATGCAGAATTCAATTGCATTAATTGTTACAAAAAAAGCTACGTAGACGTTCTAAAGGTTAAAAGGTTTCCTGTTTTGAGATTGATCGTAAATGCGTTAAATCCACAGTTTATTGATCGTGTACACCCCCGTGCATAAGCATGTGGACACTTATTACTTTAAAGGAATGACGGATATGCAATACATATAATAATGATAATAATGAATTAGTATAGTATTTTTCATTTAATAATAATATTAAAAATATATATAAATAATTAATAACATTAATTATTAATACTTATTATTACTTATTCAAGTAATAATAAATTTGATCATCGAAGTAATCTTTTTAAAGATTACTTCTTAAAGTCACAATGACAAGGAGCAGTGAATGCTTTACATATTGCTTGATAAATTTCTGTCAATAACCTCTCGTAAAGCAGCATGATTAATGATCCTCGTCCAGTTCGACCATTTCTCGGCTGCCCCAATGTTATTTTCGTTTCAAATTTTTCGGATCGTGTTTGCACGGTACGCCCGCTTCTATTCTCCCTATCAATAACAAACGAATCAGCCAATATGCCGAGTTACCTTTGTTCCTAGCTTGAATTCGGAAACCTAATAACACGCGTAGATAATTACATTAATAATAGACCATTGTTGCATAAACGAAGGATACGCCGAAACCAAATGTTTCCTACTATATTATTCAGGGATTCAGATATTCCGGAACCATGAATTCTGAAATGCGAATAAACAGTTTAATTAAAACGACTATAAACTGTTTAATTAAATATTTTGGAAAAAAAACAAAATTTGGAAAAATCGTGTCAGAATAATTTTATCTGATATTTTTAATTCGTAATAAATGAATTAGTGAGACATTAATTTCAAGATAAATTTATATTAAGATAAATAGGGGTTAGACAAGGGGTTTATATGACCACCCTAAGTAATCTATAAAAGAAATAAAAACAACTATGATACAGCTAAATATTATCAGCACTTCCTATACTATCTTAGATCTCGTCGCAAGTGCACAAAATCTGCAGTCTACTCATTAACATCTTATCTATATTTATCAACTATTAAGAGCAATTACGTATGCACTTTGCCGCCACATAGCGCGCAGTTTCCTTCAGCGATCTCATCTAATAATTATCTTAAAACCTGCGAAATGTACGAATTTATTTTATAAAAATTGTATGGTAAGCAGCGTATTATTTAAATATTTATAGTTCATTGTTATTTGGTTTACATCATTCTAAACTCAACATTAAATGTCCAAGAAAATGCTTGGTCAAGGTTATTTTATATAATATTATACATATATCATCACACATATATTTTATATAATATTATACATATATCAACGAATCGACTTCGAGCAATCAGTTTTTCAGCGAATTAAATTTTCTATTGCCAGGCTCGGCGATCGTCGGAGTCACCGATCGTCGGTGCAAGCTGTGTCCTTTTGGAAGATCTATCCGAGCATTTCGCAAGCATCCCAGCTACTAGCTCGATCGGGGGTCGAATGACACGACGCCGATGTGTTATTCGAGGCTAGCTGCGCTGCTTGCGAAACGTTCGGATATTTCTTCCAAAAGGACACGGTTCGCACACAAAACGTTCGGAGGTGAGAACCTCGTGTTGCCGGCCCGTGAAAGTCTCGAATCTCCGATCGGGACGGCGATGCTTTCGATGGTCTCTTTAACGGCGCTCGCTTGATTACACGCTCGCCACGCTTTCGACACTGTCTGTACAGAAAGTTTTCGACATTCCTCCGGCTCCGCTTCCTCCACTCTTTAGGAGATCATCTTTTTCTGGGGCTCTCTGTCCAGGGCGCAGCTCTTCACCCGGTAACACTAGCAGCGTTTTTGTCAGGGTGATCAATCTTTTGATCAGCGTACAGTAGCGGTCAGAAATCCAAGACGATGAATTTCAATCTTATTTATTTAGTTAGCACCGTTTTGAAATCTATAGGCGCACGTTTTACTTTCTCAAGTCCTTGGACTACGATTTCTTCCACTTTACGGTTTCTGATAATTGAATTTGATTTGATGTATTCTTGATCTCATGTGATTTGCTCGTTACCGTCATGAACCAATTATTTTATTTGCATGATTTAATATTTTTTAATTTCGTATTCAATTTATCCTACTTCGTGTAAGATCATTGTATTCAGCGATAATTGTGCTGTCGTTTTGATAATAATATTCGGTAATGTAGAAATATATTCGGTAAGCAAAAGAATTGGTTCATCAAATTCAAATGTTAGAGGCACTGCCTAAACCATAAGGTGAAGCTGTTTACTATAGAATTAGATTTTACTGCATATATATCAACCAATGTATCCTATAACAAATAGATGCTACAACGAACGAGGTTCTTGAACAAATTACTTCATTATAGCATACCGCAGTGTACGTGAGTAAAGAACTATAACTGTGCCATGTGCAACATTTTGAGGAGTACCGAGGATACTGTCAGGAGCATCGTTGTCAAGAAATTCAGCAGCTTCGAAAACGTGAGTGCAGATTTTCATAAAAATCGAATGTAGTTATGAGTTATGACCAGTGTTGCCACGAAAAGTCGCTACTCAAGGAGTGGGGTGGCGACGCATGCGCAAGGAGTCCCGCACAGCGGCGTGATCTCTATCTGATCGTAGTAGCTCAGAATTGTAGTTCGCTTGGTAGACGTCCCACGCCGCTGCCTAGGACTCCCGCGCATGCGTCGCCTGCCACCCACTTCTTGCGTAGCGACTTTTCCAGACAGCACTGATTGTGATCAACATTTTAGGAAAAGGTACCACTGTGCGTGTTCTGGAAAAGATTCGCAGCCACAGTGAACTTCCCCGATTTCTTTCTTCCATTTTTTCGTCTCAATCTTTTGTCTGCTACTGTACACCATCGAGCGCGATCGGGATCGCGAACGGGGATCGGTCGTGACCGATAAGTAGGAGTGGCTTCATCGTCTTCTTCTCGCGGACCGTTCCATCCCGTGCCTTTTACCAGTTTATCGATCGCTATCTAACCGCATATCGACGCGCCTTGACACATCTAGACCAGTCGCGGAGTTACGTCTCTCGTTAACATTGACGAGCCTAATGGACCGTTAAGCGTTCCATGTAATTACAATACTCGCCCGACGCCGAATAAAAACCTGGAGGGCGAGCAGCTTCCGTTTACGTGATCCACTGCATGCCGGATTCGCTCGGTCTCGATGGGAATCCCTGCATTATGTAATTTTCGTGCACTCGTGCCTGATCGAGCATGTTCGCCGACGAACGGCAAATCGATTTCACCAGGAACGTAGATGGAACTGAAGAAAATGAGTTTTTGGTCGGCGGGAGCTAATTAATGTTAGTACACGAGTTATCTGTGCTCGATTCAAGCATATTCTGGGTCAAACTTGATTAGCAGAATTTAAATATGATTTCATAAATCGCTCTTTTCTGATGGGTCAATTCGTTCTGTTGCTAGTAGTAGGGCATATTACGAGAGTCTCTTGAATGATCTGTAACCATTAAATTCGCGAAAGAACAATTAATCAAGTAATTTGCATTTGGGTAGTTTTCTATCGTAACAGAACAATAAACCCAATCCTCAAATGCAGGAATACCCTTCCTCTCGTATAGAATAACGTATATAATAAGTTGTAGATAAACATTTTAATATCTTTATTTTATAATTTTCTTTTATTAGTATTAATAATTGAAGTCTATGAACAAAATTATAAAAAATTAACTACGATACGAACTTTTTCATATCCGCAATAATTAACAATAATTAACAAAAGCATGAATGATTCACTTCGAATTAGTAGTTCATCAAGACAATTCAAATTAATGATTCAGAAAGTGACATAAGTTATTTGTCGATATTAGAATAGTCCGTGGTTAATTAACTTTTTTTAGAAAATATCTATATCGTGGGAACAATTGTATCTTGACGTGGCTGAAATATGAACAATGTACAACAATACATTTTTATTGTTTTTACATTCTCTCTGTTACATTGACTTAATGATCGTATATACTGATTGTATGAAACAATTAAAAGCTCAATAACCAGGGATAAAAACACTATTCAAAGTTCATTTAAAAACACTGTAAAACATTTGCCATTAAATAGGTTTATCAAATCCCCACAAAATCAATATTGGCAAAGAAAAATAATTTTGCGAAACAAAAAATATTCTCCGCAGTGCTGTGACCTCTATCTAAAAGTTCTAAAATGAGGGGCATAAGTAGGCCAGCCGATCGATATTTGAGATAATTCGAGTTCCCAAGGTCGAAAGACTGGAGATTTCGGTGATCATGATATAGGACAGTCCGGGGATCATAATGTTACAAGATTTTAGATGTCATAGTATAGCAAGATTTTGATGATCGGCATGTTCAAGGTTGCAGAGGTCGGAGGTCTATTAGAGAGTAGAGCGTTCGAGATTTTCGAGGTCAGAGTGTTTGAAACTTTTACGACCTGGTAATAGAAGATTACCAAGGTAGCGCAAGGCGTTTAGCATAAATGTATACAGCTGATTAACCCGGGAACTACCAAAGTTATAGGACAGCTGTTTAGTTGAAATTTCATTTCTCGGATGGAACTTTCTATTTTTCCGAGATTATTTAATAGCGCGTTCGAAGGTAAATTCTACAGCCAATGAAATATACACTTGATGTTAAATGGTTTTCGAGATATTAAGCGTAGAGGAGTTATCGATGACCCATTGGCCCGCGAGGTCGCCATGCTTCTCGAACTGCTTAGATGTATCGATGTTTCGCGTGCGGCACTTGAGAATCCGAACCAAACCGTCATATCGATACTTCCTATGTATGTATATTCCGACGTAATTTGTTCCATCTTCCTCGTAAATTTCCCACAGCTCAAAAACGATTGAAAGTCATATGTTTCATGGGTTTATGTTCCCCGATGCACTACAAAACGGGGCAGTCAAAGTAATAGAGTGGCGTGAGTCGCATCTCCCTCATTCTGAGAAGCGAGGAGTGTTATTGTTTATTGACACTGGAACTACCAAGGGGAGTCAAAATGACTTATAATCGTTGCTCGTTTTGAGTACATTTTGCATTTTTAAATTTTACACGACCATTTCTAACATTTGTAAATAATTAATTATGACAGACTGGTATCTTTCTTCTTGTCGTTTTGTTGTAAAATTCTATATAGTGTACCTATAAAATAGTGTGTTTATAAAATCATGTGACGCTTATATTTATCGATATTCTTCTGTTTTCAATACTCTTGCAGACAATACAGACGTAACGTTAATTTGTGTCGTGATACTTTTAGAAAATCGGAATTCGATTTCTATCACGATCTGCAGAAATATTCCCATCAAATTATTCAGGAAATATGAATAAATTTTGACGACGCAAAACTCATATAAAATGAAAGTTAATGTCCTGTAAAATGTAAATACCGTAGGTCAGAGAAATTGCGTTGGATTCAGAGGTGAAATGGTTTCGAGTGCAAAGGGTTAATTAGTTTGAAAATGATGGTATATATTAGATAGTTCGAAGACGGCGTATACACGTTCATTGTCAGTGTGGGAGCAAGCACGCGTGCGCCTCGGCTCGCCGAGAGGTTAACGCGCCAGTTTCGAAACATACTTTCCAATCTTGCGCAAAATTGTATTACGTCGAATACCGGTAACAGTTTCCCGCGATGATCATCTGTTACAATGATCGGATAGACCCGTTCCGCCGGAAAAAATCAAACGGAACATGATTTATCGTATCACGGTAAAGGGGATCATACCTTCATTAGGCCCGATCCAGTCTCAGGATCACACGATGGCGACAATAAATGATCGTTTGATATCGGCCGACGATGGATCGAAAGAAAGATTGATTGAATTTCGTTGCTACGTGCCCGAACTATTAACTATAATCATACTAGTCGCCGGTAAAATCGAAACATCCATCATTCCTGTCAATGAGCATAAACGCGAGCCACGAACCAGCGAGACTCCGCGCGAATATAAATGGAATCGACGAGGCAAAGTAGTCGAAAGGTACTATAATAGCTGGAAAGGATCTCGAGTTATTCCGCGGTACAATTTATGGAGGAGTGAAGTGAAAGGCCGATGAACTTTCAATTCAGCTAACAGCTCGGCTCTTTGCGCAACTTTTCTGCTTTACCGTATTTAAACGCGCCTCGCCACGAAGATTTCGCGAAACCCTACGAAATTCTTCGGATTCCGATGCGCGCCGCGAACGAAACCCTCCCGCCTTTGCAACGGAAACCAGAAAACAATTATCGACCCGCTCTCGATACAACAAGAACCGTTCTAATAGAACCCAAGCCAGCCAGCCAATAATCGTTCCTGATGCAGTTATAAAGTTCATTGTAACCGCTTCACGCTGCGGATTTTTATGCAAAATTCTCTGAACTAATTGTACGGAACAGAAATGAAATGAGAACGAGTTTCTTCTTCTAATAGCGTCGATATATCGAAGCGGCTGGGAATGTTATTAAATCTTTCCAACGACTTTATTGCTTAGCATTTCATTCAGTGGTTTTCAACATTTTACCGACTTCTTTTATTATAGGGCAGTTAAATGTACTAACATTTTTATATTTTCATAACATTAGCATTAACACGTTAACACCGGCATAACCCACCGGTGGGTCATGCTCGATTGTTTTTTTGTATAGCAAAAAATATGTAGTACAAAATGTTATTTTACTGATTTAACATTATAAATTAACATTTCAATATTATAATAAAACATGCAACACAGAATACATAACATAATCTAACCGATTTTAGATTCGTTTTTAGATCGCCCGGATCTATAAGAATCACTTAGTGGGTATTGCAGCTCCAAAATCATGTTGAGAATAAATATTGGCGCCGGCGTCAACGTGTTAAACAATATTTATTTTATTTTTATTTTACCTATATTATTAATTTCGAAAGGTATCTAATATTTAAAAAATTATAGAATAATATTGGTGCTCATAGCAGTACAATCAGATTGCAGTGTAATCTGTACTGTTATTTTATCTCAATAACAGATAAAAAATTATTGGCTGCCTTGACAACCGAGTCACAGGCTGTCAAACCCAAAAATCTTTAGCCATTAGCAGTATCTATACCTACGATTTACAGAAAGTCTTATTCACAAATTACTGTAATACAAATTTATTTGAATAAAAATTGATTGGCTTAAAATATTTGAAAAGTAGTCCGAATAATTTATTCCACGCGTTATTCGAACGAAATTTTATTTGAAAAATTTATTGGAATGAAATTTGATTCGAACAGTGGCCGAAACTCTGCCAACGCTTGTGCAAAATTTCGTCGAAATCGACGCGCATCAACCAGCCATATGAAAACCATCGACGTCCCGTTCCACCGAATTTCGTCGTACCGATAGATTCCATCATTGCAATAATTGCTCTGCCACCGTGGCAACAAATTCGGTAACTCCGCGACGGATAATGATTAAGTCGTGCTCGCGGAAGCTGCGCTTTTCAGTCAATAACGTCGGGACATCTTGGGAGCCGCATTCCCTCGGAAATCGGATCACTCGAGCCGACAGACTTCATTAGTCGGCATTAACATTCCATAATCGACTGCGTAGCAGCCAGTTCGCGCACAATAACGCGCAATCATCTGTAGCCCACTCAGTGTCGCGTACACACGAGATCTCGCAGCAGCCCGGAGATAATTTATTCGTGGCTAGGGATGCGTCGGCCGGGGGTGACTTGGAACGGTCTCACATAAACGAGTCCCCCTCTCGAGCACCGGCGCCGAGTTTCGTGGACTACTTTGAGATTGAACAGCGATGATCTCCGGGCTATTTCCGTGCAATCTCGTACCAGCTAACCGGATTGTAGTGGCACACGCGAGTATCCTGGAATACGTTCGATATATTCCTCGCGAGGAGAAGCTGTTTACTGAATTGATCTTGCCGATGGAACGGTATCGTTAGATCCACCGATATTCCGCGGCCTATCTCATTACAGGGCAACGATAACGCAAAAACGATGATGCTCGAACCGTTGCCGATTCTGTTTATGCCGCACGTGCGAGCCGCTGCTCTATACGGTTCGGCTTTTAGCTACTGTCGCCTTTTTTGCTCCTTTGTAACTGCGTTTAACACCGCGCAGTGCAGTGCAACGAATAAATGTAAAAAAATGGTAGTCAAGAATTCATAGCTCTTCAAATGAAGATACGTAGATATTAATAGTATTCACTAGCAATTATCGGTGCACTTGTTTTAAACACGTGCCATTTTTGCTAAATGTTTATCCGATTAATTAAACTTTTTTAAGTTGCGTTCAGTATTGTAAGCTTTTTATGCTGATTAACTTTTTCGCAATATTGACCTTTCGAATCTTTTTATATTAAATATTTATATTTAGGCTGAGCGGTAACTATCAACAATTTATCGGAAATTGAAAATTTAGTGAACAAAGATTGTCTGAAGGTGCTTATACATTTTTTAATTTATCTTAAGTTTTAGTAACGATGTGGCAAGAATGTTATGCATCGCAATTTTCAACATTCTCAATTTTCACTCCACGCATCAGAGTAAACCCAATTTGTTTTTAAATTCTGAATCTGTTATTAGTAGATTTTCATGTAAAAATAAAAACTGTCTGCACCAATGTACAAGAAGTAGAAGCTAAATGCGTTCGTTCTTTCTTTAATAATTCTAATAGGTTAACAATAATTCTCTGACACGTAAAAATTCTTTTAATTTTTCCCCCATTTGAAATTGCAACTGCTCGATAATTAATTTATCGATAATTAATCGAAAATCGAAAATCGAAAATGGAAAATTTATTGTGCGAGGGCACTTTGGGTCGCGTATAAAAAGAACGGAACAGCAATTTGGAAGGAAATTTGCGAGACGGAAATTTTAAAGGAATTGTTATACCAGTTTCAGGCCAGATTGACTCGAACGGCGTACAAAGGCTAAATAACGACGGGTTTTTTTGAAACAGAGTGGAGCCTCTCCACTTGCCCACAGACGAGAACGAAAAACGAGACACGTCAAAAGTGAACGAGATAAAGTACTAGCGAGGGACCCGCAAAACGGATTACGCGGCCTCAAAGAGATGCAAAACAATGAGTACATGTGTCAACTACCGCGGCGACAACAAAAATGTTCCTTATCTTTCGTTTTACATTTCTGAAACCTCCGGCGAACGGATGAACAACGTTCCGCCGATGAAAGTGAGACCGTCTACGTTATTCGTAATAGCACGTGTCTCATTGGATCGGCGCAGCTCGTTTAAAATCTAGTCACGATCTAGATTACACAATAAACTTGAAATTACGTTTCCATCGGTACCTGCCGTTGCGAACAAGTTGCGCGACGTTTTGATTAAGAAAATCTGGTATAAATCAGACCGGCCAGAAAATTCGACGGGAATATTGGGCGTGCTTGTTAAATTATTCAGCGATACGGAAACAGTAGATCGATTTTGGGAACTGTGGCAATTTACGTGCAATATTGGACGAGTGTGATCGTGATCATTTTATGGAAACGATAGGCAATCTTGTTCGAATATTACCTATCCTTGGTGACGCGGATAATTAATTATTTTTCAGAAATAAAAGTGATCGCCTTGGGTGAATTATTCACTTTTGAAAAAAAGAATTGGAAATGTATATTTAGAACGTAGAACTATATAATATGCTTATATAATATATAATATTATATATAATATATATATTATATATAACAGAGTAATGTGAGTGTGCCACCTCGGATTTACACTAGTGTCATTTAGTTTTCTGTATCTCTGTAGTTTCTGTATTAAACCGTAGTCATTTATTTACTGGATACGCGAATGTTTCTCGAGTGTGATTGCTAATTCCTAAATAAAGTACATTTAAGTCTTTAGCTAAATTCCAACAGAAGTATTATCGAAAAGAACGACCGTTGCTACTAAGCGATTTTTAATAAGACAATGCGACTTATCTGTTCACAGGAAAGGTCATCAAAACCCGCACATTCGTGCAATATTTTTGCGCGAGCATTTGCTGCAACGATCTCGCGACACCGTGTGCAGTTATCGAGTCGATGACATCAGAGTGCGAGGCAGAATGTTTATACATTCCTAACAAGAGTCGTGTAGCAATGTATACGTGGTAGCAGTGCCTGTATGTAGGAGCACGAAAGGAGATGTAGCCCTCGAAAACCCTGGAAAGTTTGCGAGGTACGCATGAAGATGAAAAGATACACGGTGCATCTGCGCATTTTGTAAGGTTCCCCTTCATAAAAGAAACTGCTTTGAAAGCTGCCATACTTGTCGGGTGCTCCACGAATACGAGCGCGCAATCCGAAAAATTTGAATAAAAATCGATTCATAATGAAAACGTAGAACTTAAATAGTAACGTTGCAGTTTTACGCGAAATCCACTTAGATCATTGATTAGCGCGAATATATGCACACGTGTGAGTCGGTTTGATGATGGTTGACCTCGTTCCGCTGATTAAAGTATCAGAAAAATTGCTGGGGCTCACGGATATCTATACATGTAATGCGTTATTGTGTTATTAGATAAAAAATAATTTTTTGCAAAAAACTAGATTTTGTCTTATTATCGTGTAACACCGGCAAAAGTTAAGAAACTTTAAATGTCGTTACTATTTGAGTAATATTTGGTAGTTTAATAAATATATCGCCTTATTACATGTTCTAGTGAAGCATACAACATATTGTTTATATTGGCAATATTGTTTTACTGAGTGCACGCGACAAATAAAGATAGTAACGAAAATTGGAAGTGTTGAAACAAAATAAAACATACGAAAATAGAATAAAGCTACAAAATTAAATAATTTATATAATTTAGTATAATTTAGTATATAAAACGTCTTCGTGGAAATGTTTCTTCTTCCCACGACGTATCAAGTGTATCACGACAATGCATATATAATGTAAACATACTCATGAGGGAAAACTTGATAGTGGCTAGTAAATTATGTATAAAATCTTCATCGCGAATCTGACTCGTTATCATTGTGCAAGTGGATAATTAATAATAATTTCTCAAAAGAAATAACAAAAGAGGAAAAGAAAAAACGATAGTGCGGTAACGGGACGTAATATAATCGTTGTCACATTTAGAATTACACACCCCAACAAGGTTAATAAACGCCTGTGTGTTATTCTAGTTGAGACGACAGAGGAATATCAAAGGTGTATGTACGTGCTATAAAAATTTCGGATCGATATCGGTATAATCGTTTCAGGGGATCATCTCACCGCAGCGCTGCTTCAAAAAGTGCACTATCGAGAAAAACTGCTTAAAGTACATGGCTATGCTCGGTTTAGGTGGCTATAAAATTGTTAAAACTTCGAATGTCGACAAAATCTGGAGCAGTACTCTTTCCAGACTTCAAGTAGGTATCAAGAAAAGGTAAAACCAAACACGATGTTTTCGACTAGACGAAGCAGAATATCTCCTCAAGTAGAATTCCATTTTCTGTAGTGGTATAATGTTTAAGAAACATTCTCAAATTGCATCAAATTCTATTGCAAATGCTTTCAAGTTTATAATTCTTTTACAGCACTTTCTAAAATAGTTTCGAGTTCGACTTATTCAAATTATGAAATCTTAAACGTTCCTTAAAAATGCTGGTACAACACAGTTTTGGTTATTAATAAAAATAACTTACTATACGTACCTATATAAAAGGAAACAACTTTGCATATTGTACAGTCGAATTGAAAATAGGCACATACCTGTAACATGAAAAGAAACAACAACGATTAGTAATAGTCATCAATACAAGTTAGTATTATTGAAGTAGTATTTTCTTTTAATCCACTAGTATAGACAACTTTGGATAAATTTAACAGTTAACTCTGCAAAGTTAATTCTGCAAAATAGTCACGATAAAAATTGTAATTGTTTAAATAGAAGAAGCGGAATAACAAATTTAACTGAAACTGAAATCGTCATTTTTAATAAGTACTTTGAAGTAATAAGTAATAAGTTCTTAGAAGTAATGATAATTAGCACGATAGAACATTCTACTTGTAAAGTAGAATTCCATTTCAATTACACGCTTATCGACATATTAAATAAATTTTAAATAGATCAACAGTACTTTTAAAATCTTTAAACGTTTGTACTATTTTGCATGTGATAAATTCATTTTTGTTATAAATTCATAAAATCTGTATATTTCATAAAAATTTGTCTGAACGAATCATAAAGAACAGGAGTTAAATAAAGATGTATTTCTTCTTTTAATCATTCCAATAAATCAAGGAGAATGTAAGAATATTCTTAAATTTAACTAATCTTTTTATAGTTTGCTTGTTAAGCTGGCCAATTTTAGCAGAAATGCATAAAATCTGCAGTCTAGTTAGATATATAACTGATAATATCGTTACGTGGCTCTTTGTTCAAACCGTTCAAACAATTTATGTGCTGGCCTTTCAGACCTTCCTCGCAAACATTAAAAATGGGCTTAGCTGCTGAACTTTCAAAATTAAATTCATAAAGAGTGCAAGCACGAAAGTTTAACTCTTCGATCGTTGTCTACAGCCCTTTATATAAGACAGAATATGGAAGCAAAAGAAAAATACAAAGCAACGAATTAAATACATAAAACTATTCATTACTACAGTTATGCATAATATCAGCGAATTAGACTTTGTAATTTCTAACTAATTTCAAAAGTTTGTACTTATTGCGACAGTTGTAGAACGTTTACTTCAATCGCATTTCAGCCTTTGAAATACAATTACAGGCTGTTAAAAAAAGAACATTCAATATTTATCTGGTGTATAGGACAATCTATGCTGACTAAACAAGCCTTAGTAAACACAGGTCGAAAGGTCAACCGTTTCTGAGACGTAAACATTTTTGTTTGCCAACATCATGATTGACTTACTACTGACTTTTCGATGTTTACAGAAGATTTCCCACGTGTCCTTCCATTTCTATACATGCTTGGCATCTTGTTCTTTCAGAATTGCGAACTCTCTCGAAAATTCCACATTTCTGACGAATTATTTGACAATCGCGTTGGATTAGGTTACGAAAAGTCAGTAACCGATCGATAATCATGGTAGCAAACAAAAATGTTTACATCTTAGAAACGGTTGATCTTTCGTCTCATCTTTACTAAAGCTTTTTTACTCAGTACAGTGTGTCCTATAGACCACATAAATATTGATCGCTTTTCTTTAACACCTTGTATATAAAATTTACAAAGTCAGTATTTTCTCTTCTCTCTCAGAGTTCATTTCATACTCTTTCCTCGGTACGATTCGTAACTACGTACGTTACTATGGCAACCAATAATTTATTGTCTATGTATCTTATCTTTGTAAACTCCTATATTACTATATAATTTTTTGAATATTAAATACATTTCGCGACGAATAATATAAAAACGAAATAAATATTGTTTAACGCTAATGTTATGGAAATATAAAAATGTTAGTAGATTTAATACCCTATAATGACGTAAATGTTTACGGCCGAACAACCGGTCGGTAAAGTGTTAATAGAAATTAATACAAGATGTAATTTAAAAAGGCAATGGATATATCGACGGAAATCAAATTCAATTTCCTTTTGAAATATACAAATAAATATGTTACAGTTTAATATAATTAACTTTGGAATAAATTTAAGAGATTATAACAATGTCCTATCGGTCTCTCAAATTTATTTAACCCTTGCAGCACCAAACAACGATATATCCTTGTTGACTACTCTTGATAACGTAATGTCTTCTTAATAATCGAATAAATGACTGTCTTATTTATTAATTTACGTTCCTCTCTGAATTTTCTAATTGTCAAATTGTCAAATCTAATCGTAACATTAGCAAACTGCATCACATAGGTTTGGTATTTTTCGCTTAGCTGCACGCGACTCCTTTGACCAGCACTAAAAGGATTAATTCTCTGCAAGTGCTCCAATACTTTTGGAAGAAGGTGTATGTAGCAGCAACTTTTTGCTACCGTGTACACTTCGAAAATTGAATTCGGTCGCCTTTGTCGGAAGAAGGTAGCATTGCGAGTCGCGTTAAGAATCAGAGAAAAAAGGTGCGCGGTCGGTGCAATATATGGCACGTCACGCACAAGTTCGGGTATGCCACGAACAAAGCTACTGAAACAACCCAACCACGTTCCAGTTACAACTGACGGGGAAATCCTCGGTGACCCGCTAAGTGGGACTTGACGCTGAAACGGGAAATTTGCAACGTCCCGTGTGTCCCAGTGCTTCAAAGGATGTGACGCGGCGCTAACATGTCGCTAATACCGTAATATGCGCGCGTGCGTGCATACGTGCATGCGTGCATACGTCCGTGACCATCGGGCAGATTGATATTTTATCGTCACTCGTTAACGTCAAGAAACGTAGCCGGCCGTGCGCGCGCGCGCGCGCCTTTCCCTTGTGACTGGACGCGTCGAACGACAATTTCAATCGAATCGTAAGGTGTAATTTGCGCTCGCGTAATCAGCCGCTTTACGACGTTGCTTATTTCACACGTACAAATACTTGAAATCAGAATGAATCGTCGTCGAAGACCGTTTGATTGACCGAGTTCCCGATAATTGCTCCTGCTTAGCATAAGATAACCGGCGCTCTTTCTTTTTCTTCGCTCGGTTTTTGCGCGCACGAGTTCGCGGACATATCGGCGCTACCGGTTTATGGATCGGCATGCAATTATTCCCTGCGATACCGTAAATGGAAAAAAAGGAGTCGCCGCGCGCGGTGCATGCTCCGCTCAGAACTGGTTATTGCATAATAGCGCTGGCGAGGGTTTTTCGGTGAAATTGTTGCATTCCGCGAGTACCCGTTTATATTTATTCCCGCGCGATGCTGTAACGGGTGGCACGCTGGATCTGCTCGACGGAAACGTGCTCGTTGGTTCAGCGAACATTGTAGTTACACGAGTCCATGGTTCTGGGTGACATGCGACATGCTAGCGAACGCGGTGTTCCCGCGATGAGGAACGCCTTCCAACTGTCCTTATCCGATTTTGATGAAACTTTGCCGAGCTTTGCGGCAACCGAAAATCACGGGTACGTGTTTGTTCTGTAGCGTTCGCGGAGAATGAAGCTCGTTCTCTACGTAGATCGAGTACGAATATAATTTTTAATTATTTAGCGCCCCTGCTCTCTACGTTTTTCTGTTCGACGCTATTTTGATCGATATTTTGTATTATACGATTTACCGAATTAATTTTGTGTGGACTATAGGAAAAGTAGAAAAACTTTGATTACATTTTTTAACAGAAACAGAAAATTTTATATTTATTATGTGTGCACCGTGTACTGCAATGTTTAAACATTCACAATAAGAGGATGTAATTTTATTGCGGCTTAAGGAAAAGGAATAACATTTATGCTTAATAGATTATACTTGAAATCTCCAGATTTGGCGTTAGATGTCAGAGGGTTCAAAGGGGAAAGTGTATGATTTACACTATGTTTTACGCTATATTTTATACTATATTTTATACTGTATTTTATTCTCTGCTTTATGCTATGCTTTACATTGCGTTTTATACTATGTTTTATACTGTATTTTATGATATGTTCATCGGTTATTATTATTTATTACAACAAGACAAATTCAATTTGTAATTCAGAATTGGAACCGTTCTCTAAAAATGAGTGACCATAATAAAGAATATAGGCTTGTAAACAATAATAATCAGAGTTTAAACCACATAAGAAAATATTAATATGTAAAAAGATAACTGTTTTGAAAACAGTCCAAGATAAAAATATAGCTTATAGTAGGTAAAATATAATAGCTAAAGTGATTTCACCAGTAGTTGTTAATCTTGTGAAAAATAAAAAATTGTGAAATATAGAAAGCTTTATTTAAAATTTGATCCGTGAACGACGGTGACTTAAACTAACGCGCATCTCATTGCGAATGTTACAATGCAGTAATAGTAATCTACACTAACTGTTTGCGTACAATAAAATGTATAGTCATCGTAGCATCAGCACCAGGGGAGATGCTAGATGTTTATCTTTTCTCCTCATTCGCAATGTCAGAAATTAGTTCTTCTAAACACATCTGCAACATCATTTTTTGATTGCTCATCATTCACAGTGAATGGACGAAACCGGTTCTGCAAAATGAGGGTGAGAAACGTGTCTGTTCGAATATATAGATACCTACTGCAGCTAGAAGACTCTCGTTAATAGCGAACTTATGTGTTTTCTAGTTAGTAATCCAGATGCGCAATCAGATCTCAGAAAACTCTACTTCCGTAACACTTTATCTTCTGGTAATTACTCTACTAATCATTTTTAGGATCGTAAAGAGTCGAATATTCTTTTTTTTAATTGTGATAATAATTTCATTTGCAATCTAACAAATTATTTGAATTAACAGGATCTCACTTCCTGTATAAACGTTATATTTCATGTACACGTCATTCTCGAATGTATGTTCTTTTGAAATTATTATCTAAAAGAAAATTTTAGAGCTTCGTTTGCAAATATTTGAGTCATTCGAAATCCCTATTAACAGGCTTCTGGTAAATTAGGAGTTAAGCAATATATTAAAAAAGAGTAGATATAATTTCGTCTGTGGTTTCTATTGGCGTATAGTTTATCGAAGGCACCGTCGTAAAATTTGTATAATCTTGCATTGAACCAATATCCTCGCTTCGAAAAAATACTGCACATTTTCGAAACACGAATTAATAAATCCACGAACCTAGAAATTTTGTATGCCGGATAGTTTCCGCTACAAAAATTCTTGAAAATTAGCTATCAACCGGTTCGGTCATCAACTGTCGTACGAACACAATTAGGTGCCAGCAAGAATTATTTCAAGTCGATTAACTCAATAAATCACGCAGGTGCGACCTACATATATCGTGGCTCTAGATGCGCTATGACAGCGCCAAATTGAAGAGCACTTTGGCAAATAAATAACTAAACTCGATACAGCTGATGGATATAGATGAATGCAAAGGCTAGCAGGTTAATAAGTGAAATATCAAGGTGAATGATGTAGGTTAATGGTGTAATATCTGGTGCAGCATTGCAGGATACAGAGTTGACCAAAATATTTTTCGGATCAAAGACAAAGACCAACGAATCAAATTTTATTCAAATGAGAATTCATCCGAATAAGATTTTATTCGAATATGAATTTATTCGTACAGGAATTTATACGGAAAATAATCGATTTGGACATAAAATTACGTAAAAAGAAACACACCCAACCACTATTCACATTATTATCCGAATAATTTTAGAACCTCTATTCTAATAACTCATTCGAATAAAAAATAATTATTTAGAATTTTTCTACAGAATTATGCTAAAGAATTATTCTTTTTCTCTATTATAAAGAATACTCATTTTTCTTTAGTAGAAAGAATAATTATCTTCCCTTAGAAAAAAGAATAATTATCTAACATAATTCTTAGAAAAATTCTAAAGAATTATTCTTCGGTCGAAGAAGTTATTCGCAAAGAGATTGTAAAATTATTCGAAAAATAATGCGAATAATGGTTGAATGTGTTTCTAAAAAGAAGAATAATTCTTTGTCCAAATAAATAGACGGCGAATAATGGAATTACGAATATTTTATTGGAATCAAATATTCGCATAACATGAATTCATTCGGACAATCATCCCAAACAAATATTTATTCGAAACAATTCGAATAATGCGCAATTCTGGTCGAATATACCTGCGGTAACAACCGATAACAGGCGACGTAATGCGACGAAATCTTTTCGTTCGGATACAGGGCATTAGAACGGAGCTGGAACACGGCATGGAGACAAAGACATTTCGGGCGATCGCGTAAAAGTACATCCTCGTTGATCGGCTCAGCAATCTTTAAAGACGGTTGAACGAGCCTCGCATCCGCCGACCTCGTAAAAACATATCCTCCTTCGATTCCCTCGGTCACATTGATCTCTAAACTCCGGGAAAACTAGGTCGACGCGTTCGTCGAGTGGTATCGCGATTGCTCGGAGATCAGGATTTGTCGTGCTTACCTCTTGAGCGGCATCCAGTGACAACAAATCTTACCCAGCCACATTTACCTAGCTACCAAGTATCAGGTTTAGCGCCCGGGGGATCACGTGACACGTCTGACCATTCTAGCATACCGATTCTCGACTAGGCTCTCGATCCGAGAGGAAAAAAACACGCGGTAAAACGATACTCCAATTTGGCAACTGTTAGGCTGCCGTGCGTGAACCTGCCGATACCATGTGCGGAGACATATCCCCCGTTCCTGTCTAACGTTTTTGTCATCGATTACCGAGCGCCAAGAGTGACGGTGGTCTGCTTTTTCGAAAGCAGATACCTAAAGTCATAATAGCTGTCCAGTGCGGGACTACTATTTTAGACTTCCGATAGTCGAGTGGAGTGGACAGCTGTTACGACTGCACCGCGGATCTTTATGTAAAACGAAAATTCTCTAGATTAATTGCAACAAGCTAAATGGTAGTCGAAGTTTCTTTTCTTTCCTAACACTTTAGTTTTCTAATAGTTGTTAACAGTTAAGAGTTTCAAAGTTTTTTTAAGAGTAACAAGTTCCTTTGAAATTAATATTCAAAAGAAAATTATCGAATTCCTTGTAGACACAGATCAATCCTTGAAAAGCTTATTGATTGTTGTCGTTGAATGAAACCATAATTGCAGTATACAGGAGCCGGTTAAAAACGTATTCTCCCTATGAATAAATTTAATAAATTTGAAATAATACAACATTATTTTTCAATACTTTAATTGTATTCATTGTCCTGTATTTCACTTCCCAATTTGTCTCATAAATGTGTAAAGATCCACGTCTTATGACATTTGATATGATAGCAAATACGTATCGCATTCCCGTTGTTCATATAAATATAAATTATATAAATTATTCATATAAATTATTTTACTCCTTTCGATTCAGATTACATTTACTCACACAACTGAAATATAATTGAATCACATGACACCGTCTGTAAAAAATCATACAATAAAATTCGTCATAAATAAATACGTGGAGTGACATATTGAAATAAAATCACATAATAAAATCCGTTATAAATAAATACGTAAAGTGACATACTGAAGTATAATTGAATCAAACGACATCGTCTGCAAAAAATCACATAATAAAATCCGTTATAAATAAATACGTAAAGTGACATACCGAGATATAATTGAATCACATGACATCGTCTGTGAAAAAATCGTACAATAATATTGGTCGTAAATAAATACGTAAAGCGACACAGTAAAACGCAGTTGCATTAAATAACAATGTTCTAAAGTGAGGAATCAAGCGCGCCGCGTGTCGCAAAGAATGAAATGCGACCGTATCGCTTTTATGAAATATGAAAAGAAGACAGAAAATCGATTGCATGAGCACCGCGCTATGCGTTACGATATTATGCGTCGACACATGTAAAATTGAATGGACTTTCTTCGCATGAAATGCGAGATCGTGGTCGTCACACACGCGTGACGCTGGTAGCGAACGTGTCAAGCTATTTGATCATTGAACGGGATCGAGCTGCCTTCGGCGCGTAAAAGCGTGAATTTAAAAAACGTAATAGCAGGCTGCGTGCGGCCGGGTAACGAACACAGACAATTTCAAGGAGTTACAGTTAAGCGTAAGTGATTTTTAAACGTAGAAAGTGAAATAGAGAGAAAACTAAAAGAATGAGAAAATTTATTGCCGGTGTCATAAGTTGATTCATGCGACGGGAGCGTCTGCATACTTGACTTGCACACTGAAATGCGGAAATGTCGTTAATTCCTACCGCGGATCTTTGGGAATTTATGTTATTTTTCAATTTGCAAAATATAAACAAGCGTTCACGTCGACGAATATTATTAATATTATATAATAAATTATGTTTTAAATAGGTGAATAAAATATTCTCGTTGCTAGTCTAATTTTTGTAAAAACTATAAATATAAGGATGCTCGTAAGAATCGCAAATTTTATGCGAACGGAAAAATTTACAGTCTATTTATAAGACTTTGCTATTGATAAGAGATAATGATTTGCCAGCCTTGAAAGCAAAATTAAAACGCACCGCGTAATTAGGTATACCTCGAGCCGCATAAATCACTGGAAAAGCTACGCAAATGGCTACCTTGCTGTATATCACATCGACTGAATTTTTATCTCCTCAAAGATTACGAGTTCAGAAATAACACTGCTGTGAAAGAATACCTCACGGTAACTAACCTTGCCAGAAGGACGTCTATTTTTACAAATAAATGTGCAAATGATTTATTTGCTGATGCATGTTAATGATCGTGGTGAAACTAATAAAGCTAATGGAAACACCATTCGTTTCATTCGATTTTTCTGGGTCGAAATCACAATTTTACGCGCACCAAGCTAATAATTCAACCAAATAGAAATTGAGAACCTACACTGCGGAGGTAGGTATATGCGTTGTTCGTTTTTAGTTGATTTGGGGCGAGCAAAAAACTGTAACTTACGTTTAACGTTTGCAACATCTGCATGCGGGTGATACTAAATACCTGGTATAATCTGAATTGTATTGTTGAAATTTACGACCTCCGACTCGCAGAATTAGTGCACGCATCGGTTGTAACCTTCTTCTAATTCCATTTAAACCTACAGGATCATAATTTCAGCGGTGATCGCTTGTACAATAATAACAACAGCGTCGAACGTTCCTCGGAGCTCCGTCTATGAACTTTGACCCACTTTTAATAATTCGATTGAAAATAACCTTTGTCAATAAATAGTTTTTAAATTCGTTGACAGACTTTTGATTGCTTTCGTAATTTTTACATAATCACATTTTATACATGTTTTATTAATTGCTGTTTCATGGAATATTTATTTATATAATTTTATAAGAAAATATAAAATGATAGAAGATTCTATTTCATGAAACAATATAAAATATGACATGACAGGACGTTAAAAATATTATAATATTTTATAGGACGTTAAAAAATATTTATGAGACAAAAATTGTTAATCTTCAAAGTACCGTAATTGTCAGCAATTTTGTTACGTTCCCAGGTTAAAATAAAAGTATGCCACGTATCTTCAGCTCCAACGATATTTACACATCGAAATGTAGATCGGCGAACGCAGCGTGCTAATTTCTATTAACAAATCCTTCGACACGCGGTTTTGTTGTTATTGAAAGCTGTAGTGACGTTAACCGGTGACGAAGAGTGCAAGCACAGTGCCAGCATCCCATTTCACAAACCAATCCGAGATGGCTTCCGGTAGCGTTTTTCTAGGAAGAACAAATTAGAGAACACCACCAGGGGTGACGGTGGTCACGGATCGAGCGATTTCCGTCCTTAATCCAGAACATTCCCAGACCTGCTGGGTGATGTAACTGGGTACGTCCATTCAGGAAATTGAGCCATCTCACCGGGACGACCATCGACGGATGCGACGAAGAAACATTCGAATAAGCTCCCCATTTTATTGAGGCTTAAGCTGCTCGAAGACACCCTTCTTCCGCGCTTCAAGATCCCACCTGTACAAAACACTCGAAGAAAGACCTTGGAACAATTTCAGGGCTGTCGAGAAGGTTTCCCGTTAACTCTGCCGAAGTTTCGAATAAGTAGGGTCAATGAAAAATTGAGATGATCATTCACAAATCGTTATTTGAAAACTATGACTGCCGTGTCACTGACATATGGCTGACAGAATTATTTGTTCAGATTTGAAATCTAATTTTTACGCTGATCTGTAATAAAAATTACAATTTCTTAATCTTACTGAGATCCGAAGACATAAGGCTATTTTCAATTTGACTTTGATTGAATTTAAAGTACTTTCATTTTATGAAATATTTCAGGCTGTGGCGTCACAGTCAAAGTGTTATCTCACTGTGTGTGTACATTTATTGTGTACATTTATTTTAATCCTTTGCACTCGAGTGGCGACTCCGAGGCGGCATTAAAAATTGTCACATCACGTTTTAAAATAACGTTAACATCGTCGAATTTATTTATATTTTTAGAAAAAGCTGTACGAAACGTAACTGTTGCTTGAGTTACAAAATTCAATGTATAAAATGTAGCAAGTTATATGAAATGGAAATACCATAAGTCAGAGAAACTATTTTAGATTTCGAGTTAAAATAGCTTCCAGCGCAAAGGGTTAATATTGGTATCTAAAAGAAAATGTTCTGCGCCATTGAATACGAGTACCAAGTAATAGAGGAAACCGTGCAATATACGCATGCTATATATTATTTTCTGCATACTCGATTCGAAACGTAATAACTAGTTTCATTCCATATAATGTGTTTGCTAAATTTACAGCTCGTCTATTATCGATAACAAATTAATTAATTTAAATTAATGAATCCAATTGATTAAAATTGTTGAATCATGATAATTGATAATTAACCGATTCACGTGCAATGTCTAAACACTGATATTCTCGTAATTACTATAAAAATGAAACCACGACTACGTCTAATAGTGACATTGTTCTCAAAAGTGTGAATGCTACGAATATACATATGTATGCAAAATATTTTAAATCTTCTACACTATAAGATAGACTTACCCACAAAAGTTAAGAATACCGTTGCGCTATTGTCGACTTATTCCAACAATTAAAATGCCAATTATTTTAATAAAATAAAATAATAAAATATAAAGACAATATTACTTTTCATCTAGCCGCACGTAACGACGGAAAGAGTACAACAGTTTATTTAACGAATACGGAAAATATACGCAAGCTCCGTCCAGAACATCGTCTAGCAGTAAAAATGACAAAGAAATGCAAAACGAACGAAACGATCGTTCCATCCTCTATAATTCTCGATCGTTTGTTTCCACGAGCATCAAAATTCTTTTAATACCAACAAGCAAGTATAACGAAGAAAGTGCGCCGGTTAATCACAAGGTTCAGCAAAGCATCGAGAACGACTTTGACATATGGACGTAATTTGTTGGAACGTGTAATCGAGCCGACCGGAAGATCAGTCAAACCATGCTCGCGCGAAGTACTCGTTGAATAAACAATGAAAAACAAAGTGTTTGTAGTAAGAAAAGAAGCGGCACGAGATGAAATGTATTTGAACGAGTTAGGCCGGCTGCCGGCGAACCGAGGATGATCGCGGGCCGAAGTATCTGGAGGCATCGCTCGAGCGAGTGGAAAGTCCGATTTTAGAATCGTCGGGTCGCATATACGCCCGCGGCGAACGTTCTGATCGGGACCGTTAACGAAGCGCGATGTAAGTTCATCATAAATCGAGATTGCGTTCCGAGATGAAAGAGGCCTGACAACGCACGATTTATCGCTGGTAATCGATGTTGTCTAGCCGTCGGATCGCAGGTTGCCAACGAGTCGACGAGCTGTGCGAAGCAAGTCCACTTGCGGTAGCGAACAAAAGATTAAGACGAAAAGAAAGAAATTGCTAGAATGCGCTGTGGTTTTAACAGTAATATTACCGAGCTCTAAAGGCGACTAATGTATATCGTTTTATAATTAGACTGCAGGTCTTTATGCCCTAATTGCAAGATGCATGTCAAATTAAAATCTCTTTCCTCTTTTAATAATTAATTAAGAATAAC
>CM052166.1:1037656-1053145 GCA_028455555.1 Augochlorella aurata | reverse complement strand
CATTAGCAGCTATTTGCGCAATATTATTAATTATTTTTCCTGTCGTACCAAATTAAGGATCACCCGTAAGTCTTTCAGTCTAGTTTGTAAGAGAAAGAAGTCCACGGAACTTGAATCCAGCGATTACAGTGGTTGGAGGGCAGTCCATGTCGCGCACCAAAAATTGTTGGCCAACTATGGTAGTACGTGGGCGCGCATTATCATGGTGTAGCATCTACACCCCACCTCGCAACATTTCCTTCTTCAGAAACATCTCGAAGGCTTTTATTTTTCCATTCTCCTGGACAATACAGGCCACTTAATTATGTTTTTCCTGCGTCGTTAATGTTGAACGTTTTCCCGGACCCATTAAACTGCTTACGCCGGTAAACAATAAAAATTATTTACCGTAACATGCGCGCATAACCATATATTGCTTTACTTTTACAGCAATAAGTTTAAAAATACAGGCGCTTGTATGAAAGATTAAAAAAACAGGAGAACCTCCACGGTGCCTTAATTTGCCTCGTATACACATAACATATCCTTAACCCTTCGTCTGTATAATTAAATTAAATTTAATTATACAACTATGTGTGGCGTTTGGCGTATACAAATTCAGAGATTCGAAGATTCCCTAAGTTGTAGGTTATTAATTCACTCTGATATATTTCAAAAATCACCTTACCTCACGTAGTTATTTGTTACCAATTATTTTACAAAATAATGTTTACAGAATTAACCACGATTTTTCATTAATAATCTCGAAAATATGAGTGATATGAAATGTCATTTCTAAAATATTTATTTCTAACGAAAATCTGTTTCCGTCATTTATAAAGGTTATTGCTAACTGTAACACGTAAACGTTATTTTTTCCAAGTCATTGCACTTTAAAAATTTCCTTTAAAATTTAACGACGACTACCATTTATGCCAATGAAGATCAATTTTCCAACTGTGACGATTTCCCATGAAATTGTTGACAAAGCTGTTATTTTTGTTCTGTGATTCCAACAGCACCGTGATCATCCTGCGACTCTGCAGGGTGACCATCTTAATCGCATTCTTTCAGAGTAACAGACGAATTTACGTACTCCGCGTTGCGTACAATGTATCTTAATGAATATAGTGGAAGCTGGGGTACTGGGGAACCTTGTCCTCTAATATGAATCATGGAAGCTTAGCCGTAGCCTGCTGGGTGAAATCGTTCCATTGTGCTTGCCGTATAGTCTCGGTGGCGCGCGGCGCGCGGTGCGCATACCTGCGTCCACGTATCATTATGTGAAAACCTTCTGGAATCCGTGAACAATACGTCTCAGCCGTGTGTGCCGGCCATGTAAGAGGAAGAGCGTAACAATAGAATTACTGGGTTACGCGATACTGTTAATAACCTCGCCGGCTCGTTCGGCCGCCGATGTTTTCCATATCCTGTAGTTCCGCGGTGTTTATCTACCCCTTTAGTACGGGAGGATGTTCGATGTCCCGTGGAACGCTTCGTTTGTTGCTTCACTGACGATCGTATATCGTCCCGTTGCAGCCTCGTTATTAGGGGAACGTTTTCCCGGTGTTTCGTTCGTTAACTACGGTACACTGCTTTCCAATGGACTTTGTATTCGGTATTCGGGCTTTGGACTTCGAGCTTCGAGCTTCGGGTTCCGGGCTTTGAACTCCCGGCGCACTCGACGATTATTGAAAATGACGAACAAGCAGGCGCAAAATCGAACAGAAAATCATCAAACGAGCTTTCTTCCGATTCGTATCCGAATACGGTGGAACTACGTTTACGTCAACTATTCGGCCGGCCCGTAAATTCGTGCGATTCTAGTTTCGATTTTTTCCCGCATACGAATCGCCGTATTTGTTCCATGTGAGTCACAAATAATCGATTTTTTTTAAGCCTATCATGTGCCAAGTTAACAAGAATGAACATTTACATTAAATTATTTGGATCAATACAATGTAACAACTTCGCCTGGAATGTTATTTGAAAGAAAAATGTCCGGTTATTTTTTAACGGAATTTTGCAGAATTGAATTACTCAAGGATTTCAGTCACATTGTAATTTGTAATTTCGATCTCCATTCGGTTAAATTACAATGTCGTTCGTAATTGCAATTAGAGTACAGTTAGAAAGTACAAAGTAATTAAACTCCATTAATTACGAATTACAATGTAATTGAATTAAAATGACGAATTCAGATTTAATTGAATTTAAATGACGAAGCACAATGTAATTGAATTAGCAAAACTCTGCTTCTAGATACAGCTCGATTATTAAAAAGTCTATTAATATTCCTCCGATAGATAAATTAATTAATTAACGCTCCTATCGAATTCTAATTGAACTGTATTTCCCGTGTTACGGTTACGTTCCATCAGACTTTCGCGCGATTGTTAAACGACGAACCTTTTGTTCGATGTTCCTCACTCGACACTGTTATTCCTTGTGTTCAACGCAAGCAAGAATGTTCGCGAACTATCAGACTTCGATTCTCGCGAAACTCGACAAGCTCGCGGCGGGGCCAAACATAATAGAAAAATATTTTTTTAGCCGCGGTAACTCGAGGTTAAGGAGTGAAACCAAACTCCGAAGTACAGACCCCGAAGCGCCAACTTCGGAACATTTGAGGCCAGGAAAATATCTAGGTTCGCATACGGCGTTTATGTATTTAACGTAATGATTATGCGTATAATTTTCTTAATAATAGACACGAAAACCCACTTTTTATTTTATTCGTGATATTCGTGAGAAAATCGATTGCAGTGTGGAAATTGTGAACGTAGTATAGCTTCTCGGTGAAAGTAGTATAGCATAATTTTGTTTATGAATATTTATTGTATTTAAATATATTTAAATATTTATTATATTTATTATATTTATTATATTTAAACATTTATTATATTTATTGTATTTAAATATATCTAAATATATTTAAATAATTTTGTTCCTGAAACATTGTTGAAAAATACAAATTATATAGCCAAAAAAGGATATAAAAATTGAATAGATATTCGATCATTTACCATAAGAGAACATTCTAACGTAATAAATAGATTGTAGATTTTTCGGTAAAATAAAAATTGTCTACGTCAATTACAAAAAACATAGGTTAGATGAAATCGTCTTTCCTCATTTAATAACAGTAAGAAGTTCAAAATAATGTGAAAATATTCTCAAACTATTTGATCTATTAATAATTTATCATGAGGATTAAAAAGATATTATTACATTACTTTCAATTAATTATGATTATTAACAGGGAGATATTAGAAAAGTCTTTTGTTTCTTTCAACTGCACAATCCTCTTCGCATTCTCTTCGCATTCCTGATGTTTTCGAGAGACAGAGCCGTCCCTAGCCATTGAAAGCGTCGTAAAATTGTATCGATGACTTTCTATAATCGTGTTACGTGATCCGAGCTCCATGATTACGTGGTGGGAATACTGTAATTTATACGAACAATAATATACAACCGCGGTCTTCCGAATGCTATTTATTAACCACGATAGGATTGGCTCCGATATATATCATGGGTTTACAAATTTCATTAATAATAACGAGATAACCCGCTTCTGGTCTTTAGGGCACTCCATGCGTGGCAATCTGTCAGGATAGTTCTCGAAAGAATGTCGGAGTGGATGGCACGCACATAGGTGCTGAACTTATCCGTGCCCTACATCGCATGATGGGTCAAAGCAGATACGACATATTTTTCGATCGATGGATAAGATCTTTAGATGGGGAGTGAAACATTGCAGAAATTGTGGACTCGACACAGTGCTGATCGTGCGGCAAGATCTGACGGTTTCGGAATGTGTCGCTGTTCGATCTATTCAGAAAATCTCCTAATTAACTTACAATTGGCGACACTTTAGTGCAATCATGCCACACGAACTCAGATACGATTCGAATATTTATATGCGCGACGTGCGATATAATACGGTCATTGTTGTATACAACTGAAAATACTAGCTGGTTCAGCTTTCGAAATCAATTCTATATTTTTACCCCTTTGGAATCGAGGGCTTCGAAGCGGAGCCGTTTAAAATATATCTTCATTGTCTCCGGAGCCCTCAAGTTCGAAGATTAATTTTAAACAAGTTCGCTCAGAACCCTCGAATGTCAAGGGTTAAAGTATTTTTTACGTATTGATTTATATTTAAAGAATTGTTAAAGATGTGATTATTGCGTAGAATAGCCTCGAGCGCAAAATATTTTTCTCAGGGAACTAGATCAGTTATAAAAGTATTAAATAAATAAATTCTGATCTTTCGGTGTGCACGTAATGTAGTCAGAGTTGGGTATTATTCGAATTGTTTCGAATAAATATTTATATAAAATAATTATCCGAATGAATACTTTACAATCAAATATTTCATTCGAATTATTCATTATTTGCCATAAATTATTCTATTTATTGAAACAATTTTTGTTCGATTAAGATTTAATTCGAATGAATTTACGTTCGAATAAAATCTCATTCGAAATTGATCTGAATGGATGAGAAATTCTGATAAAATTGTATCTAGATAAATTTTGATTCGATTCGATAGTTTAGGATAAAATTTGATTCGTTAGTCTTCACCTTTTATCCTTCATCTGAAGAAAATCTTTCCCAACTTTGAATCAAATACTGGGTGTCCTAAAAGTTACTCGCGGGTTATTTAACACGTTGAGTGCCACGCGTATTTCTAAGGCAATCCCGTTCAGGCCACGCGCGCCGCTTAGAAGCGCTGCTATTCTAGGGCCAATGTTTCTTACACGCTGTCAGTCACCGGTGACTGACGTGGCCTGAACGGAAAGTGCAGCGTGGGTCGTATACGCCCCACATGGCACGGAATGTGTTAAAGTAACTTTTTTCTTTAAGAAAACTTTCTCCAAGGTATCGTTAACCAGTTATTCACAAAAAACACTGATCAATGAGCGGCACTGAGTTTCAACTGCACGTCGCCTCGGCCGTCTAGCGGTAGCCTTAGTCACTTCTCATTGATCAATGTTTTTCTTTAATACCTCTTTAACGAAGCCTTAGAGAACATTTATGTAACGGAAAAAGTTGCTTGAAACGACCTCAGGTATTCCCAATTTCCGGATTGTTATACATTTTTGGGACACCTTGTATATGTATGTAAATATATTGTTGCGAGTTTTGTCGGCTCCACGCGTTACGCGTCGCGGCATTTTATTAACAGCTTGACACTATGTACAATTACTCTACAAACAGTAGATTGTACAATACTATATTGATATTACAGTTCTTTGTATCGAGACGCAAAGACACAAGTTGATCGCTCGACGGTACGATCTCAACTGTCGATTGTCCGTCGGCACAACGATTCCGTGACAACCCCTATCTTCTGTTATTTCCTTAGAGGTTGTCCACTTCAGGGCAGTATCACATTACAGCTACTTGATTTGGATAATCCGCCGTAACAATATGTATACGCTTGCAATAAAATGCTTAAAATAAAATAAACTTGCGGACGAGCAAACACGTTGAATGACTGCGACATTCCGGGGGTAAGTTTGACGCTTGACGTACTGTCGTGCAAGTGGTGCGTAGGCTCGGTAAAAATCGTTGGACGTACGCGTCGGCTAGGTCGTAACACCGCTGGCAAAAAGATTCCCGTGAACGCCACGTGCAACGCAACCAGTTCGTGACAAAATGGATTCGCTTGTCGGCTTAAGCGATTTCATTCTAATACGGCCGCCCTAGGCGGAAGGATCTTGAAGTACGGCATAATACACGAGCAAACGGGTGCACGGCATCGATGGGGCGGAGATTGAAACGTGTTAGACGAGATACAGGGTTTTGTGGTAGGCGAAGAAGGTCGCTTAACGGGGCGGGAGTTTGGTGATGCAGAAAAAACATTATGTGACAGGCTGCCCGGTTTTATAACAAGCACGATGTATGTGTTGATCGTAGAAAAACGAGCTTGAAAAAGGATACGTTCGCCACATACGCTTCCCAGTGACGTACTGGAAAAGCCGATACCGTAATTTATCTCGTTCAGCCACGTAATAACTTTCGGCGAATTCTGTCAGTTCCTTCCACCAACTTCGAATTTTCAAGAAATATTTTTCCTGTAATACGGAGAGATCGCCGTCCGATCTTTGCTACCGGATACTCGTAATTAGTATTTATAGGACGCCGAATTGAACTCTAAGCAATTTCGATTTCTTTCACGCGTTCGCTGCCGCATCGTTCGTATGTGTGGCCGACGGAATTATTTCGGGAGATTTATGCATTCATTCCTGCACCGATATGACAACGTTCGTGTGTATAGTGAACGTAATTGACACTTGGCTGTCGCGTTGACCTCCTAAACAATTGCATGAAATGAAAGTATTTTATTTAATCAGATTAAAATTTAATAAAATTAGGAAGCTATAATAGATTAGCGTATAAATTCATTTTCAAATTTGAGCAAATAATTCCATCATCCACATATGGATGACGTGGCAGTTGAAGTGTTAATTAAATTTCTAATGCAAAAATTTTTCATTTGTATTTGCCATTCGAGAACTGTAAATCGATTTTTATATATAGTGTTCACGCATGCAAAGTGACTTTCCCAAGCAGTTCCCACGATAGTCGCAGGTTGATTATTTATACGCTATTTAACAGAATAGAATATCTTTGTTAACAGTGCAGACTGTCGTGGAAGAAGTAATCCATTTGTATGATTGCTCATATTACAGGGTAATAGGAGGCAGGACGTGACCGAATAATCTGTTCGTGAGAAGACCGACTGGTCATAGATTTCCAGAAGTCTGGCTCGATGTCAAACTAAATCACTTTCGCAAAACTGTTTCGATTTCTGTGAGGAGGATTGCCCTTTAACTCGACCGTCCGACTATAACGAGCGGCGCGGAGCCGTGTCGAGGCACATTGTGGCATTATGGCGAAACCTTTCGTGATATGTCACGAGGAAACCAAGAAACGGGATCGCATTGCTCTCTAGACTGTTTATATCTCTGTCTGCAGGTATACAGGGCACCACAACCCTGCAAAGAACTGTCAGATATTAATCAGTCGCGGATTACAAAGCAACTTGGGAAATTACGCTACGATCACGAGCAAGCGACTCCAAAAAAAGAGCAAATTCTTTCGTGTTGGATGTATATCAGCTTTAAATTAATTTTAGGTGGGAGCCAAAGAAAGTAGTCGAGATACTATAATGGCTAGATGGCGGATTTTTGTGCAAAATATAATTTGTAGTAATTGCAACAGACTGCAGACAGGCAGAAATGTCTCCTTATCTCTGACTGTTTTAAAAGGTTTCGAACAATGTATTCTAGATTGTAATACGTTTTCGGTAATAATGACCCGACTGCGGATTTTATGCATTTATGATAAAATTGGATGGATGCAATTTGGGATAGAAGAAAGATTAAAAGAATTTAAAAATGTCAATGGTTCGTTTTTAAACTAAAGTGATGGAAGAAAGAGTGAATTTGTTATTTAGTTTTTATTTCTATTGGAGACAGTATTTTGTATAAAAATCCACGCTCTAGGAATGGCATCGGGACAACTTGAGGACATTGTTACATTATCTTCAACTTATTACAATTATTAAAAGAGAAAAGATATTAACTGATGCTTCTTAAAATTAAACTTGACAATTTTTAATTTGTATAATGATCCGCAGTCTAATAATTATTATATAATTTTCACATCAATCTGTATACAAATTTTAAACATTTTTCATTTCACTGGTATCTGTAATTTAATTTTAATTTCTTCAGTTACATTGGACGGAGAAAATTAAATTTTGCTAGTACATGAACACGAGCGTTAATCATTTATATTTTTATATATTTTATTTATTTATTTATTATCAATGAACAATTTTTTTAACTTTGTATTGATGTCACTTGGCAGCTGTATTTACAAAAGAACTCAGTTTCATTATTCATCCATTTAGCAGTATATTTTGTTTAAATCTTACCATTATATAGATATAAATATTAAAAATTTACATTCTATCGCTTTATTAGGTTTGATCAAAATTCTTGAAATTAATCATATTATAAAATCGAGAAAAAAATGTTTGATTATTTTGGTCTACTCTTTTTCTCACTTTCAGCAAAATATTATTTATTATAACAGTAAAATTCGCAATCTTGAACAACGATGTCACTTAAGAGCCTTATTTGAAAGAAACTAATTTACAATTAAAAATGATATAGATGTTATCGTGAACTTAACAAGTTCGACATGCCGAAGTTGATTGAAACAACTTGCAAACAACACGCGTTTAGAATTTAGCCACTCAAACGTCGCTTCAGTAATCCATGGTATAGTTCTAACGCAACTGCATCGTAATCTATAAATCAGCCGACTTGCATATGATGAATCAGTTGGTTGAACTGGTTGCGGCTGATTGAAATGGGCTGGGATTTTCATATTTAAAGGGCACGGGTCACGACACAATTAGAGCTGGCGATGTTAGCCGACTCTTCCGGATTAGGGTGTGTCCATCGTCGATGATGGATCTTAAAATCTCCAGAGCTCTCGAGTGCACTCGTGGCCGATGTTGTCTCAACCACTTTCGACTCGCGCGTCCGCACCGTTAATCGCCCCACTGCTAAATTATCATGCTCCGTGGGATATTTAATACGCGCTGCTAATTGGAAGGTTGTAAAAGCTGTCTATGCACCGGGAATCTGCATATGAATACTGCCAACAGATGACCCGGTTCCTAATACCCTATTCATTATTACGAATAATAGATGTCTACAGGAACAAGCTAATTCCTGTTGTTACCTGCACGAGAAATAATTGTTTGAACAAGACCTCTTTTTATTAGAGCATAAACGGCTCGTGTAACGCGAACGATGTCTGGTTTCCATTCGTGGCTTCTTGGCGATCAGTCCTCAGGGCATATTTGAAACATTGTTTCAGATAACATTTTACTTTATTTTGTATTTATTTCCACGCCTGTGATCACTTTTCAAGTAACATCGTTCGAAATACGCTCGACAACAAAATTAAAGCATCGCTAATTTCTGGTTAAAAAAATGTCAATCTTTGAACAGCTGCAACTCCGTCAGAAGTTATTATAAAATCGTGATCTTTTTTTTAAATTAACGATTAAAGTCTCTACTTTATGAAGCCATATTCTAATTTTCAATATCATACATCTACACGACTGTAGTGTCCTAAATCTGGGGGTATGTTCGTGATACCGAAAAAGTGCAAAGTTTAACGCCCTGTATGGAATTGCAAAAAACTGTTTTTTTTTGCAATTACAGGGCAAATATTGTTTTTTGCAAATACTGATATGTAACCCTATTCGTTACATATCAATATTTGAGGATTATTTCTTTCGTCATATTTGAAATAAACAAATAAGAAAGTAATTCATTATTTGAAATTGCTATTGCTTCACACCGACCAATATTATTCACATTTTAATATATAAGTAAAAAGAGTATGGGTTAAATTAAATATTGTCCTTATTACTAATTTCCTTTATGTACTTACTTCATTATTATTACACGTATAAAACTTGCGAAAAATGTATTCAACACGATATTGAAATTAATTATTTTCCTATAGCAACACGGACAAATGACTTGCAACCGGGTACAATGCAAAAGATAGAAATAGTAGGACAGAAAGATTAACCTAGGGGGACCTAGATTCCCTGTATCGGGAGCATAATTAACACAGCGCACACGAATGTTGTTCTTTGTAACTACGCCCCTGTAATGAACGGAAGGAAACACTTTAGTTGATTTACTACGGAGAAACCATTAAACTCCATCAATCGAGTGTGAGTAGGGTAACCGTAATCGGGTTTCTTATGAAAAAAGCTAATCAGGATGGTGAACAGAGAGAAAAAAAGAGGACCGCGGACCTTCAATAATGAATTCGAAAGTTAGTTAAACCGTCTCTTTAAGCACCATTTACACGGCAACATTGCGGACACGTCTTTCCACTAATCACCGAACTGCAAATACCATGCCAACGTAACCCTGCTAACTACTACTGGGAAACGTTATTTAATTATAGTTTAATAATCATTTCACTCGTATCCTTGCGAGGGAAATTGGTGCGTCCATTAATAAATCGAGGCTGCACTTAAACGAGGAAAACGAGCATTTCATATAATTACGTGTAAATTTCATTAAATCACCCCCGCGATAGTTAAATATTCATAAAATTGGCATCATCACGAATAATTACCGCAACTATGTCATTTCGTTCAATTCCTGTAACGATTTTACAATCTTCGCTGAACTGTTCTAATTGCCACTTTATGAACAGTGGCTAATCGATCGCGCGAAAGCGAAATTTCGTTTCGTTAACGCGACGAAGCAAAAACTCGCGTCTATTTTTCGCGGGAACTGCGAGGGCGGGGAGGGGAGAGCAGGCGAAATGTAGGTAACAACGGTTTAAAGGCTGAGAATGATGTACACGCGTGGAACATTCGGAATCGCAAAGATTCAGTAATTACATAGCAGTACATAACCTGTACATGGCGTTTTATGACGCGTACGTGTATACTGCACCCAGTAACACCGTATCAACATAACGGACAGGGCTAGCTGCTTTGCATATTCCGAGGCAATCATGTCAAGCAGAATGTAAGTCTCTGTCAAAACCCATCGCAGCCTCCTAGAATATTTAATGGGAAAGTATACTGTGTTAATTCCACCGTGGTCAAATAATCGCAACATTCGTACGTTCTCCGGTCGGTTATTACGTTGATTTGTTGCACCGGAGACCGAGGTCGAAAGTAACAATTTCACTTTAGACTATGATTAGTGGAAAGCGGAGCTTTAGGCAAAGTAAAAATTGTTTGCGCCGTTTGTAAAAAACAGTAGTCAGTCTCCTTCTTTCATTAACGATCTTAACAAGTTCAGAGCTGGGTGAAATAGTATCTTAAATGGCAACTAGTAAATATTTATTTTGGATCGTGCATATGTTTAAAAAAATCAAATATATCTGTTCGAAAGAGGGTACTTTTAACGATAAAATAAAGTGAACTTTTAAAATTGAAAATATAATATTTCAAATAGTACCTTATTCGAAAAATACTGAAAATATTTGTGCCATGGTTCGGAATGTTTTATTTATTTAATAATAATAGTAATAATAAATAGCAGTGTAAAATACAATTATTTTGGTAACCTAGAAAGAACTAAGTACTTTTCACTTGTACGTAACTTTCGGGGCACCCTGTATACAGCCAATGTCTGTTTTAAATAAACCTTCAGAAGTTCGTTTTAACCAGTTAACTGTGGCGATCTCTTTGCAAAATGATGACGAATCCAAAAAGACGAATCCAACTCATGAATCCAACTGAAATTATTTATAATTTTTATTTGTTTGTTTCATTTCATCTTGACCTCTAAACATTTTAAACATATTAAAATTTACGAATAGAATTTAGTTTTCGCCAGAATTACAAGTTAAATATCAAATTGTAACAAAATTTTACGCATGACGGATATAATCGTCACGACACAAAATTCTGGCACATCGCCATGACGGATATAGTCATCAAACACACTTAACTGGTTAAACAAACTAGAACTCGCTGGAACATCCGCAGTCGTAAGATCTCTAAGCAACGAGTAACGAAAATTCCTGATAGTTGACGATCCGAGGATCCCTGTTATTTGCGTGATAGTCGAACGGCGAAGATAACAAGCGCGATGGGAAAAATCAGTGAAAACCGGAAACTCGTTTCGCGGAAGATAGACTTGAAGACGTTTTACACCGTTTTCCACTATTACAGAGCTCTGCAAACTACAGGAAGTCAGGCGACGCCAGCTGTACTGGGTTCTAGAATACATCGTAAAGAATTCTTCGAGAATTCCACAATGGCTAACATGTCGAATGAAATTCATCCAGGTATATTACGGGCCTTCGTATCAGAGACTTTCGGTTACTAAGCGAATGTTCTCTAAAATGTTCGGAAACGTGTTGAGAGGATGATCCAAAGAGTGTACATAAACGACCGAATATCCGTCGAAAATAGCGCATAAACAATTAAAATGCATGATCCACCTAGTTGCGCCAACTATAATAAATATTTTTGTTTTATCTTCCTTATTAGTGTTCCTAATTGATGCTACAATTAATTACATTTGTATAATATTAATATTTCTATAATATCAAATTTGTCAAGTGGCAGGCTTGGATGACGAAATTATTTATTCAGATGAAAAAACGAATTTGTATAGTGGTATATTTAGTGTAATCAATTTTGATTAGTATCTGGAAAATGTAAGGTGTTAAGTACCTTAAGCTTTCAATTTTTATTTCATTAAATAAAGTAGTATAAGTCTATGGAATGTTCAAGGTTGCTGGATCGATAGATGATCGCGACAATGAATTCTTGGTCAATATGCATACCTTATAAAACGAAGAAATGTTGCATATTATACAGTTGAATTGAGAATAGGCACATACCTGAAACATAAAAAGAAGCAATAATTACTAATAGCTGAAAGTATAGCTTACTGTTTTAAAAAGTATTATAATGTTATACAATCTAAGATAGCAGAAAGATTAAAAGAATTTCGAAGTGTCAATTATCTTCAATTCGCTAAAACTATTTCAAGGATTACGATTTTTTTATCTGGTCTCATCTCGCGTAGTCAATACAGGCGACTTTCATTTTGCATAAAAGTCCGCAGTCTTGTGATGCAATTAGAGCTCGAAGAAGTAGATGGCAAGGTTTTACTCGTGAAAGGAATAGGAAAAGATGAATAGTAGCACAGAGTTCAACAAAACTAATGACTCACAGAAGATAAAGAAAACAAACGGAGACCGTAAAAGCTATTCAAAACTAAGCCATTTCGCCGGATTATGCTGCTAAGGAAACTGCGTTTGCAATTTGCTTAGAGAGCGAAGATAAAGACTGGTTTCAATGCCCGAGTTGCCAAGAATGAGCTCACGAAGTTGCTCAGATATCTCTGGTCGTTGGTGTAGCCTTCAGTCGTCACAGATGCAAACTATTTGCCGTTTATTCTTAATAGCTAGATAAAATAAACATTTATATAATATTTTGTACATTCATAAAATACTCGTGAAATCATCGTTTGATTTACTGTTGTCATACAAAGAACCTAAAAAATGACCTTATTAGCCTCCTAGATCGGATCCATTACAATTCCAACAATCGGAAACTGAAAACGGTAGGTTCAACGTTGATAAGAATAAATAAAATAAATGGAACCAATGGAAATATTTCGCACCGTTGCTCTATTTTTCGCAGCTGAAGTTAGGCGAAACACCCTGCATATTCCGTTTACAATAGTGTACCTTTGTTCCGGGGAGTGTTCCCGAGCGATAATAAATAGCACGGATATTTAGGCATTCCCTGTACGGTGCTCCACCCTGTAGAAAAGTATTCTAAAGGGGCGGCGACGTGGCTGACAAATCGCAAATCAAGGTGCCCATTGTAAGCAGTCGCTTTAAAAATCAGTCGCAACCACCCATCGCGCTGTTTATGGAGGCGCGAATCCTGTATGGGTGCTGGATCCAAAAGGGGCGCGGATCTCGACGGACTCTTTGACTGATGTGTCGCACCTTGGGCTTTGTGACATGTGGATTGCTGTCGAGTACTTAAGAGCGTGCCAAATCTCGAAAATATTGGGGACTCGGTATTCGGAACGGATCCACGCGGCCGTTTTGAAAGTATACAACATCCATCGACATTGTTTAACATACAACTTTGTGTTGAACCATTTTTAATATCTCACACTGTTTTAGTAATATTTGCAATGGTAAAGAAATTCGTAATATCTTTGAGCAGTTGTTTTCATCCCAAGAATCGTTTAGAGCATACTTTGACGTTAATGATTTCATGTATCAAGATTTTTCAACATATTTTTCAAGGTATTCCATCTATATTAGATTTTTTATAAGCTTTACTGAAACATGTGACAATTTTAATTAATCGTCAGAAATAGTCGAATAACAATATCTATATTATTATAATTTTCTCTTGTTGAAGAGAATAAAGACGATCTGCCAAACCTGTGCAATCGAAACAACATCTGTCAAATGTCTCGTTCAATCACACAGATTAAACGAAACACCATTATTCGTCAACGTTTTCTAAAATAAAGTAGCTTGTTTTAATCCTGCGTTTCGCAATTAGATTTCTCGAGATATTTCCCAAAATGTACTCACTGAATTTACAGGTACAGCCAAACTTCATTTACCTGGATGAACTCCTAACATAATTATAGCTAGCCCCCGTCGAGCACTTAACTGCCTAAATTAAAGTCGCGTAATAATTGAAAGGATTCGCATTCGTAGAATCCATAAGTGAACATAATTCATTTCCTTCGGAATTAATAAAGCATGCAAATCCGGATCAGTGATTTTCCTTTATCGTTCGATAAAGGAATTTTATGCATTAAAGCATAAAAGTATTCAAAGAACGACGAAGATCTAAAGGAATTTAATAAAAGTCCATTCGATTTTTCATTTATGGAAAGTATTGGCAAATAAAGAAGTTTTATTTAATCCCAGCTGCTTCAAATTATTTGAAAAATTGTGCAGACGTATAAAGTGTTACGCATACAATTGATTAATGATTAAATCTGTCGATTTATTGATCGCTCTATCCTACGGGAAGGATTGTTTAAGTTATTAACGATGAGGTTACCGGTATTACATCTTTGTTACGAAACAAAGGAGGTATCGAGTCAATAAGAGTTCCAACATCATTGTTCCCGTGAATTCATTTCCAAATTCGTAAGGTATGAAACATTATCATATATGGGCAAATGTTTGCGGATCTCTGTGAAATTTACGACCCAGTTATACGAACTGTTCCATACAAATGTAATCCTGCTCCCCCAGCTGAACTGAAAATCGCAATCTACCGTCAAAATAATTTCATGTAAGTAAATGCAGCGAGCGCAGAAATATTGATTCGCGATTGGCGGTTCGTTTCGCATTGCACGCCTGCAGTTTTCAATGTTATCTCCTCGTTGAATGTTTTCGCCCAATTTTAATTAAATTTTCAGTGACGATTCGATGAAACTTAATTGTGATTTCGATGAATTAATTATAAAATTTCCAGGCTACAGCACGTGCGAAGAAAATGCCCGAATAGAACTGCTTTGTTCGTTTTAACTAGTTCGAATGAAATCGCTTAAACATAATATAGTGCTAAAGTATCGGAAATGTTAGTACAATGTACCACAGATTATTAGACTATGAATTTGATGAGCTTAATTCTATTACGTGAAATACGAAACTGTGAAGTCGGTAGATCAATGTTAAAACGTTATTACAGTATTTTAGACTTACTCAGATTATTAAATGATATATTTATTTCGATTTCTTACAAGCAATTTAAAAAATTTATATTTTTTACAAGAATCGACAGTATACTTATTATAGTTTGACAACAACGACAAATTCGATGTTTACGATTTTCTACAGAAATTAAAATTGCATTTAGCAGATGCTACGATATCTTTATTTTGCACAGTCTGAACGATGAATATATATGTGTAAATTAAAAATTCT
>CM052166.1:1017444-1037556 GCA_028455555.1 Augochlorella aurata | reverse complement strand
GTATCTGAAAAACCAATGAACCGGCTTACCTCAAACTTCGTAACTCATTTTGCAGATGAAAATCTAGAATCCAACGAGTTTTCATCCCGTTTCAATTTACACGCAAAAAAACGAGCAAGTTTTTAGACGGTTATCGATATTTCTGTTTTCAAGCACCGCCGTTTGCTGCAATTGAATTTTTCACAAATTCGGCTCGTGACACGTATAATGCAGAATAAATTGTGTGCATTGTCTAAAGGCTTCGATGTTTTCCATTTTTTAATGATTAAATACTAAGCACGTGTGGAGGAACGACAATACTGCAAATGTAAATATTTTTACCAAGATTTTCTAAAGTCAAAACTTGAACATTCTCATTTTTTTATATACACATACATAGTTATTTTCTGAACTACGATGAACAAAAACGGACTATTTTGTACAGAATAGTAATTATTCAAATTCAAATGTTTAATTTGACTGGAAAAATTATCCGTACTTTTAATCTTTAAAAAATCTATACAGACTTGAGACACAAAATCGGAGTTTCGTATTTGTAACATTGGAATATACAAATATAATATTTTGCTAACGAAACTTAACAAAATGTTATATTTGTATATTTCTATTTTCTATTACTTAGAAAATAAGTATAAAATAAATAAATAAAAATTTACAGGGTGTTCCTGCTAAATGAGGTCATCCATAGTACTGTGAATAGCTATAAACTCAAAGTGGCTTTTACATTTCTACTGATATTTAAACAGAAACCAACAAAAACTATATTTGTATATTTCTATTTCCGTTTAAATATCATAAAAAATGAAAAAGTTACTTCGAGTCTACAATTATTCACACCACGTTAAAATAAACTATAAAGAAATTTCTGAATGGGGACCAATAGTGTGACGGAAAGAATTTCCTAAAGATCAGATTTTCCAGTCCGCCGCAGGAATCAGAATTCTAAGAGAATCCTAAATACTGGATTGAATATTGTTGATACAGCGATATCTCGATTTCGCGGAAAACACGTAAACGCAATTGATTCGGAGCGTCTTTAATTCCGCTAAGCACCACCGTGGACGCCGTACGAACACATAAACTGACCGCTTCATTTCACGCGAGTAATTGCAAGGCAATGGGGGCGTTACCGCAGAAATTACAGTCGTAGTCGTTCATCAACATCATCATCAGTGACACACGGGTCTCTGGCGCTCTAGGGCCGACACGTATGTATCTTTAAGCGTTACAGCCGGTAAGTAGGATCTCGTCTGTACGTGATAGCCTATGTAGAACGTACGTAGCTGTACATGCGGTTATTAGAACTGAGATCTGTACCCATATACGATAACTGTGCCGCTCTCCAGTTATGACTTCTCTCTTTTCTCGTTTGCCGTAGCCCCCACCGTAGTTCCTCTTTTTCTCACGTTCGCTTGATTCCCCTTTCATCCGGAGAAGGTATGTGCGCATCGTAACTCGCTTGATTACAAAGCCTCTTAATGTCACTAGGATTTAGTCGGCCGGCACTTCTTACGACACGTATAAAATGCAACTAGGGAGACTTTGTCCCCGGAAAAATAGGAATCGTTCACGCTGCGACAGAAATTAGAGTCGGAACCCCGAAAATCTGGCATAAATTATGTAGCTCTGTTCAGCGAAGTATACTGATGCAAGAGAATAACAATGAGGACGAAAGTAATCGAATTTGTCTTTATTAATGTAACTAACTTGTAATCATATAATATAACTTATAACGTTCGTAATTATAAATATAAAATATAAATATTATAAATATAATATTAAAAAGAAACGTTCATTCATATTTTTTACTAGCTAATCATCTATCTTTGTTTATTTATTATATTCTATTTAATTAATGAATTTTATTTTATTTTATTTTATTAATTTGTAACTTTTAACCTAGTACGAAACTAATACGGCAATAGTATATTAATTTGCAATATTTATTTGCAGGGATTCGTCCACTTCTACGGTAGAATATAGTCGGTCCTTCGCGTCTAGATTGCCGCTTTCGAACACTGCGAGTCGCGGTCGCTGTAGAATCATAAAGTTTCTATGAAATCGAGGAAAGTTGCTCAGTGAAACGGAAGCCGAACGGCGAAACTTCTTGTGGGAATTATTCCTTCGATCGTTTTGAATCTCACGGATTCTTGACACTGTAAGGAAGAGTCACGCTCGTGACGAACATGTACGTAGTCATCCAAACATGAATGTTAAGAATTTCTTCTAAATCGAAACAAAAGTTAATTTCTATTATACTAGAATAGACCGAAGTCCTCCACTGCATCCAGTGTAGTAAAAAAATCACGATTAGACACCTACTGAGTGGTGAAACTTTAATTTTTGAGTCAAGAATGACTCTCGACGGTAGCTGTGAGGACTATAGGTATATGTAACACTAAACTAACACTAAACATTGACTGGCAAGAGTGTCAAAATCCAATTCCTTTAAATTTTAAATTTATAATTTTGTTTATTTTTGTTAGTTAATACCATGGTCAAAATAAGTGCTGCTATCTATTGTTTAGGTTTAGTAGCGAAGAAATCGACTATATTGATTTATCGACCGAAAGTTCCTATGACAAAAATGTTTGCACTGCGTAACTAATTTTCAAAGAAAAGTGGAGTTACTCTGGTTGGTTCCTGCTGGTCCAAATGGGTCCAGATTAAATCAATATTAAAAAGGGAAAGTGTTAAGCGAATTTTGTGAAAAGTGAAGAACCCTTCACCGACCTGTTCAATTATGCAGTGGTATTTGTCCGGTCGCGATCCATCGCCGACGTTGCAATTTGAAATTAATCTGAAGAGTAACGTTTTCGCTTGAACCATTTTTCCTCGTTTCGAATGAGGCTTCATGGGAACTCGTTTATACTCATTTCCGGCGCTCCTAAATCTTCTTTCCCGCGTTTGTTTCCGGCTTTTGTAATTTATGGCCACCGCCTCAAAATGGTTCGCCGCTTTCGCGAAATACAAAGGTCCGCTTTTCGAAAATCGAAAGAACAAACGAGAGCGCTGATAGAAAAGAAACGCGCGGCGGCGCCGATGGAACCGCGATGAGAAATGCGCTGACAGCGTTCAAAGTAGCACGCCGGGAGAGACACTTCGCAGCCGGCATAAAATGATCCTACATAATAATTAAAATAATTACGAGCATTTAATCAAAACTTTTCAGCCGTGTACAGATTGCGGCGTGTTCCCGAGATAAACAGATGTTTTAAACTCGCGATGCGGTATTCATTTTTGCAAATTGAGATTACGCGCACCGCGTGATAGATTCACCTTCGTTAAAACAAATACGACTTGTAACGATCAAACTTATATATCAAATTTAGAATGTGTTTTACATGCAACAAACTAAAATGAAAATGAGATCCATTTACCGGGTCCAAATGAGCGGAAAATCTTCTTTTCTCTACGGCTTCGTTGCAATTCGTTGCGTTCATTTGAAATATAAAATTGTAACTAAAAATAGCCTGGTTCTTGATACTCTTTTCCACCGAAATTACAGTCGTGTTTAAAGGGTTCTCGAAATCCGGTGAACAGAATGGAAATGCGGTTGCCAGACTTTGCAAGTCGCTCGAGAAAATTCTATTCGAGCTTAAATTAAAAAGAGAAGATACAACTGGACGAATCAAAGTGAAAATAGTGGGAAATCTTGGATCTGGGCCCATTTCTGCGCAGCGCGTTGAAATTAATTTCGTTAAATTGCACAGTTTTCTTCTACTTAGTCCTCTCTATTAAATACCTCAGTGTTATTATTCAAGAAAACACCGACGATTTACCAATTTTGTTTAACATTTTGAACGGCAGATTGCTGATCTCAAAATTGTCACCAGCTTAAAGTATTTTATTTAGTCGAATTAAAATTAACAAGTCCACTTGTATAGCGTTAATTACTGTTTCTATACTCGTATGTTTCGAGGATCCTAATAAAGTTAGGAAAATATGTGTACAAATAGATTAAAAGCTCATTTTCAAGTATGACCGTAATGTAATTCCGTTACCCACACATAGACGACGCAGCAGTCAAACTATGTTATGTGAAATACATTATTCATCAGTGTCCTCTAAGATAAAGTTATTTGTTTCAAGTTTATATTTCGCAATTAGATTTATCGCCGACGAAATATTTTCCAAAATTGACTTACCGAATTTGCAAGCACAATGAAACTTCGTTCGCGTGGACGAGATCTCGAGGTATTAGCAAATAGCTCTGCCAAAAGGCGAAATAAATGTATCCATCTCTGGGAAGCGAATGTAAACCCGGAGGAACACGAGATGGAAATAAACGTCTTCGTTAGTTGAACCTACGATGAGCACTTAACTACCTGAATTAAAGTCGAGTCTTCCCAGTTATATGAAACCGCATATTATAATTGAAAGGGTTCGCGTTCGCGCAATCCTTGGGTGAGCGTAATTCCTTTTCTTCGGTATTAATGAAGCATGCGTTTCTAGTATCAGATGAATCCAGTCGGACCAGTGATTTTCCTTTATCATTGGACAAAGGCAATTCATACATCGAGGTATAAAAAGATTCGAGCAATGACAAAGCACAAGATACGATGAAACTTCGTGCAAATTCATTTAATTTCATATTTACACGAAGTATAAGCTGGAGAAACAAGATTTAGAATTACGACATCGTGTCAGACTCGTTACGAAGATTTGAAGCATAATTTATTAAATGCAAATGTAAATGTTTGCAAATGTGAACATTATTATTGATTTGTATTATACAGAAATAAGAGAGAAACAGGAAGAAATTCAATATTTTCTGCTAACAACGCTTGGCAATTATAATTAATGTAGACATATAATAAATATAGAGAAGAATGTTTAAAAAAATTCAATATTCGTAATTGAGCCATGCAACAACGCTTGACAATTATAATTAATGTAGACATATAATAAATACAGAGAAGAATGTTTAAAGAAGTTCAATATTCGTAATTGAGCCATGCAACATTCCCGTACGTCGTTTTTTTCTGTAAGTCATACAGTTTTATAAATACAGAAATTTTTATCGATGGGTAAATTATAAAATCGGAAATGCGTGAGATGCAAAAATACGAATGCCCGTTGTATAAAGTAAAATCAATATTTATATAATATGCGAAATTATATTTACTCAAATTGTTATTAATCTGAGGGGTTTATATCAAAATCACTATAACAATCCCCCAATTATTACCAATTTATTTTTTAGCGACTTCTTGAACTGTTTTCAGTGCATTTCTAATGTCTTCGTCGAAGGCAGACGTAGTCCCTCGCTTATACACACGCACACACACGCGCGCGCAACATACAAACAGCTTACATTCGCACACTCGAAAGACCTCTTCATCTTCCGACAAAGGAGCTTACACTCGCAACATTTGAAAAACCTTTTTATCTCCCGACAGAGGCGTCGTAGCAGTACCTTGGCTGCTACAAATCAACAATAAAATTCAATAAACTAATAAGCGATACTTCGCTAAAAATATTCCATAATACATATCTGCCATGATCCTGTAACTTTCCTCTAAAACGTGGGATTTACGAAACTGTGGGACACAAAAGAACTTTTTCGGTCGTTGCAACGAAAAATTATGTTACAAACTTGCCACTTCTTTAATATCCTCCTTTTCATCTCGCGTAGAAATTAGCAACAAAGTAGTGCTAGCGACATACACATGTAACTAGACCGAGGCTTTTATGCGCTTATAACAAAAAGCGAAGCACAGAGCTGCGAAAACATTAAAACAAGAATGGTGTTACATTATTCTCAATGCTTTAAAACTATTAAAAGAAAAAATACTTGTAAATGTATATACTTTGTATGTTTTGAGTTGCCGGGAGGTGTCGAACGCTTTGTCGGTGTTTTCGGGTGAGGCGGCCCTTCGGCCCTGTCTGCGGCGCACGTGAGCGCAAAGCGCGCGTCGACCCGAGTCGAGCGATGCGTTGCTACAAGGTTCATTGCGCGAGTTTTGTTTTTTCCAGTTAGTCGTCGGTAAGAAGCTTACGAGTACACTCGTTGTCTCGAAGCTCTTGCGAGCAAGCCTGTATATTAGATCTTCTGTTTTTCCGTGTGTTTATTAAATATACTTTTACCTGCAACTCTGCCTTTGATTATTTACAAGCGAATAATTAACAATACTGTTTCTACTTTACACGAAGATTCGCAATCTACAAATAACTGCAATGCAAATCGTAGTCAGTCTCTTTGAACATTTCTGCAACAGCGTAATCCTGCAAACATTTTTGTCCATCCGCTACTAAATTCAAAAGATATATTTATCTTTTTCCACTCGAGCTAAAATAAGAAAAAACAGAACCGGCGAAATTGAAGCGAAAAAGGTCGAAAAAATCTTGGAAGGATCCGCTCCTATTTCTGCGTCGCTTGTGAGAATTAATATCATTCATGGCGAGTTCCCGGGATAAAACGAGCGGTTCCGGTGCTTTGATAAAGCAATCGAATGTGCTCGATAATTCCGCAGCACTCGATACATAAAGATAACCGGCGATATTCGTGCCGGTCTCGTAGAAGCACTCCGAATTCTCGGGCATACGCATCCGAGTCGAATATTAACCGAGCGCCGGCCATTTCTACAGATTTCCAGTGGAAGAATGGTTAATGGACAATAATACCGCCGCTTCCGTGGGCGGATGGTCGAACGTGCCAGCACACCATCACGTTCTGACGATTTTCATATGCGCACGTGTGCCCCGCGGCAAGCGTGACTTCCATAAATAATCTCGTAAAATGATTCTTCTTAAAATAATCGGCGCCGGTTTCGGTCGGGCTTCATTGGATTAGATTCGGATTAAATCTGGATCATCCGTGGATATAGCACGCTAAGTCCGTCCATGCGAATACACGCGCGGATGCAGGCTACACGCGCATGAAGTTTCGTTCGTTTAACCATTTGCAGTCCGAGCGTTTTTTCCATGGGCAGCCGGCAACTCCGCGACATTTATAAGGTAAAATAAAATAATTCAATTATAATTGAACCGTTTATTTTGAAAGTGGCTTATGGTCCATTTATTTCAAAATCCAGATATTTAAGGATTTTGCATTTTAATAAATTTAAATATATTGGCAACTGATACATATATATTCAATACAGCCTCTAGGTCAGTTACCAATATTTTTTATGTAGAAATGTAAACATTAAAATAGCTACTTCGATGTTTTTGACAAATGGATTTAGAATACTTTCAAAATAAGCGGCTCCTATATAGTCAAATGGGAAATAATTTTACTATTTGATTGTTTTATACATAACACTTTCACATGTTAGACATATAATATTTCTCAAAAAATGTGACACCACGTGTTTTGTCTTCAGGCAATTGATTAGTCGATACGTTCGAATGCCACGGCAAGATTATTATACCGATTGTACTTATTATACCGATTGTACTGATTATACCGAGTACCAGTTTTATCTTGCTTGTACTGTTTTAACATTACTTTATCAAAAGAGAGCGAATTATAGAGTCAGTTTTGCCTATCTTTCATAACTTTACCTGGCTAAAACTGTTCAATTATTTCGACTGTTTCACTGTTTTAAGTCGCACATGCTCGCTATCGTCGCAAATGCAATAAAATCCGCAGTCCATTTGCAGGAATTACGTGACTTTTTAGTTTCTTCAAACGATTTGAAACGGAGCCGATACATAACGGTTCGAAAGTTTACACTCGGAACCTTTTCAATCCCTGGTTAAAAGTCAACAATCAAATGCGAGGATAGCCCTTGGCACGGAAATCCGTAAAACAAATTGATTTGGTAGGCGAACCGTAATGAGGGGGGTGTGGCGCGGCAGCCATATCGATTCGAACGAAAAGATATAGCATTGTGTGCCGGTGAAACATGTTAATCGAGAGGAAGTTGCGCCGCGTACTACGGCACCGAGGAAAAGTCTAGCGCGAGCTGATTAATGGCGCATCGGCGTCATAATTCATTAGATTAGACCGTAGCAAATCATGAAAGCGTGCCGTGTCAAAGCAAGTGCGAAATCAATCGTCGAGCAGGTCGATGCACCTGCATAGCAATCAGAATCAGTGCTGCGCTCTCAATAACGCGCAACCACAGCATCACGCCGGCTAACTCGAGAGACCCGGCCGCCATTATTTTCAACGAGTGAAACCAATAGCGCCTTGTTTTCGTTTCGACAAAAACCGACGGCCGCGATCATTTATTACAATAAATCGTTCCGGCGCCGATGCGCATCTTCGCCTACCGCGGATACGGAACGAGTCGGGAAAAGAAATTCTCATTGCAACTCAATCGAGTTTTCTCTCTCGATCGGTGCCGCGTAATTTTCATGCCGAACCATACACCGAAACGGTTTTTGTCTCATCGACGTATCGGCAACGACTAAATCAGCGGTTTTCAACCTTTTTACACCTGCGGACCTCGCTGGAAATTGGAGAAATATCTCACCGGCCGTGAGAACAGTCTTATTTCTTTTTATCATTTTCAAGGTTTTTGCTTATTCGACCGAGGTTTATAAACAAACACGAGGATGTTACATTGTGGCGCGAACGCAGAGCTAAGGATAATTTTAAATAATTTCACAAACATTGAAATATTCCCCCAAGTCGATACTGTTTGGAAATAAGTGTTTAAATTATGAAAAAATGTTATTTCCTACTTACACTCGGATTCAAACGTACAGCAAGGCATTTATCAAAATGGCAAATTATCCAAAATGGAAATTTATTGATCAAGTTATTTAATTCATCACTCAAGTTGCCCCCAAAATCATGAGGACAATAAAATACCGTTTATTACAAACAAATTAATAGAATTGACATCGAACGAAGAATTGAAATATATATTTGAAATGCTATTTCCATACGTAACTAGCATTTCAAAAAAATTTATTTGCCAAATTCAATATCATGTGAGAAGATACAAACATTTATATACAATTTACTATTTCAGAAATCTATTTTTCTCCAAACCTGTGCAACGTTGCCTAGATATATTATACAGGGGTGAAAACTGTTCTGGAACTTCTGCATAGGTTTTATTTATAACGGTACTGTCGTTCTTAATTACCAGCTTGCCACCTCTCGGGATATTTCAAAATATCTGCAACGTCGCAAGTCATTTTTACTTTTTAAGGAAAGATAGAACATTCTGCACACTTCACGCAGTTCCAAATGTAATTCCATTTATTTGTTTTCACTTGTTTAAACATGATTTTGTTAATTTAAAGCTTCATTTTTTGTTCTTGCCTTTAAGTGCCAACGTAGAAAGAAATTCTTGAAAATAAACATTTTGAGTCAAATCAAATTTATAAAAATAGTAGAAATAAGTTATAAAATAGTATTTTATATATATATATATATATATATATATATATATATATATATATATATTATGTTAGTATAAGTATAAGTACTATATATTAGTATAAGTTATTTCTACTATTTTATAACTTATTATAAAACTATTTTATAACTTATAATATAATACTATTTTATAACTTATACTAATGAAGATATACTAAACTAGAATAACGCAGTGTCGAAAATTTCAATGGAAGGACTCGATGGTCAAACTAAGATACGAGACGTAGTTGGTTCTACTGATTGTTATACTTTGTTACAGTTTTATGAATGCGACTTGTTTACCAGAGTCATCATCAGCATGCTAAACTCGATCTTCAGGTATGTGTACATTCTTTTAGCAAATTAGCATTTGCTACGTGGTAAATGTAACTGTTTATGAGCGCAGACGAGATTTGCCTGACACACTAATGCACATTAGCAGTAGGAAATGTTTCATTGATAGTAAGAGGTAATGTTAAACTATTAATATATATACACAATACCATATTTTAAATCGAAATCGAGAGATAATATGAAACTATAGCACATGCATTAACACTAAACAATTTTAAGTTGAAAGCAAGAGATAATATGGAACTATTAACGTGCATTAGCACTAACCAACCTTAAATTTATAATATGGAATTATTAATGTACATTAACAATGACAAGATTTTCTATTGAAATCAAGAGAGAATATAGAACTACAATGAACATACTTTTCAAAATCATTTCATGAACTCGTTTGAAAAATACTGCCATTAAAGTAAGTAATGTTTCGATTCCCGGATTTTCTGTCACGGACACAAATCATCAAAAATGATTTGGTAAATATAAATGAGCGTACCTATGGTTCGAAGCAAGCCATAAATAATTTGATTAATTGCTTTGACATAAATAATTACTTTGACTAATGAAACCGTTTATTACATCAAATGCCCTCAATTAAGGCGTCGAACATTTCATACACACTGACCTAATTCAGTAGGTTTCATTTAATTTGAATCAGAGTGGAAATTCGACTTCCATCCGTCCGGGCAGCAACTTGAATTTAAAATTACGATAGTGAATTACCATAGGAATTAAATATTCGGACAGTAAAATTAAAATTACGGTAATTAAATTTAATCACTGGAATATTTAATTTCTAGAAACTGTAGCATTCGCGCGCCCAAGATAATGCTAATGAATAATTTACGGTGATTTATTTGAAGATAAAATTATTCATTGAATAACACGTATACGTGATTTATTAACATTTACGGAGGAGTCCACGTGGTTGGCACTAGAGAGGTGTACAAGGTCTCGTGAAAGGTTCGAAACGAGACGAGTCTCGAGAATTTTTTAGATTCTCACACATTTCCAAGAACCAAAAATTTTCAAAAATTGCTGACCAGGGCACATTTGAAACAACATTATTTGAAATATTATTTACTTTAAAGAAATTGTTGATTTCATAAAATAAAATCTTTTTATTCATTATTATTTTCAGCATCATTTCTTTTGGTTAATTTTAAATTAAATAACGAAATAATTCATTTTTTGAAATCGCTTTACAGTGCTGAAAATAACGGCCTGAAATCAATTATTTCAAACAGCTATCTTCTATTTCTAATTCAAATAAAATTTGTCAGGTCTGCGCGATTGCATGTAGCACAGCTAAACTAAATCGAGATTTCTTGAAAATCTCAAAACTTTTTCAGATTTCGATGTTTTGAAATTCCTTGAAAATCTTCGGGTCCTCGAAAATCTTTGAGCCGTCGAAAATCTTCGAGTCGTCGAAAATCTTCGGTTCCTCGAAAATGTCGGAGAGTCTCGAAAATTTTCGAGACTCTCGACGTCCTCGAGTATCGAGATACATTCGAGGACTCGCCTCGTCTCGAAATCTTCGAGGTCTGGCACAGTCTACGAAAACAAAGTGTCGAGACACCTCGAATTTCTTTCGAGTCGGTCGTAATCTGTTCTCCTCGTATCACGCAGAATCACTTTCGTTCCATTACAATTCCATTCAATTGCAATTTCATGTTTCATCATTCTCCCCTCTAGCCGCCCAGTTCCCCGGCGTCCCCTATCCATCGGCGAATCCAATCCACCTACGCTTAATAGGACTCGTCGCACACATGCACATTCTTGGACTGCTCTGTGCGTATTTCCATAGGTGTAAATTACCTCCCAACGATTCATGCTGTTACGTGTATTATTAATACACACGTGTTTAATGTGCATTTCCGTGGTGGAAATTGCATAACGCGGTGTTGACGTAGACCATCCACAGCCAAACAAATCTTCTTACAACAGTAAGCCTCAAGAATGTATACATGATTCGAATTTAGCGGTTCCAAGTACTCTACGGTCTTGAACCGACATCACGAACACAATAATCCGATAATCTCTTTAATCGTACAAAGAAATTATTATCAATTTTCTACGGGCATCCAGAAACTATTAATAGGATTCCGGCGGCTAGTAAGATTCCAACTCTGGGAACGCCAGAAGTTTAATAGAAAAATAAATCATATCTTAAAAAGTATTTATCTCTAACTTTGTAATCATGAGTTTTGTAATATTTCTCATGCAACATTTTTTAGGACAATATAATGTAATGTGTTTAACATTTGTATTCATCAATCCATTTTAGTTGAAAAATTGTATTATGTGTACCGTTGTGTTATTTTATTTTGTTTAAAAATCCGCCGATTAATAATAAGAATCTCGATAAACACGATAGTCACCTGCGGATTTTTATGTGAAATAGAAATTGTTTGTTTTAATACATTAAAAATAACGTGTGTATAAATGACGTTTATATTCCTGGCCCGACTAATTAGAAGACTTTAACAAATAAACGCGTGACAAACTTCTTTCAGTCCAATTGACCTTATTAATTACAATTATCCTCACTCTCTCTAGGTTCGATCCAAAAAACGTATTCAACCCTCAACGTCTATAACATCGACTCTTCCGATCATCTGCCACGAAAGTCTTCATAATTTCAACAAATTCGAAATAAAAAAATGCGAAATCGGCCATTTCGATTGGCACGGCAACGTTAAAGTTCCTAGACATCATCCCAGCAGAAAACTTGTCTCCCCGAGTGTCCACCGATCCGAAGTTAAGCGGTGATTATCGAATCGAAAGAAGCCGAAGACAGGAGAGCTGGCGACTCGAAACTGAATGCAACTCGAAGCGTACATCGGCCGCCACCTCCTTTACCCGAACAACAAAAACGCAAGTACGTTAGCCGGGAGCCGACTTAACGGCAACGGTGTATCTCTTTCGGCGAGCGTACGGTTCTTTCGCGAGACAACATTGGAGACGGAAAAACTGAGAAGCGTCCGTCGTTTTATCGGAACGAGATTACTTTCGTTTCGCGGAAAAACGAAGGTGAAAACGATAGAAAGAAGAAAGGGTACGGGGGAGAGGAAGAGGGATGGAGAGAGAATCTGTGAATGACACGACAACCGGGATTCTTTCGGAGACAACGAGTTGCCGCTAGGCTCGTTTAAAACCGAAGACTCCCACGGGACGAGCAGGCTGGCTTACGTGTTCATAATTCAGACGCGCGGCGCACTCCGCGCAAAAATTATCAATGATTTCCTGATGTTTGCCCGTTACATTCCACCGCGGATGTTTCGAAAGGTCGTCACGTGCAGGAATAGCGGGAAGGACGAGTTTTATTCAAAAAATCGGCGCGGTGCGTCACGCACGAAACTCACGAGTTACGAGTCGTAATACACGTTCGAACGAATCAAAATAAACACTGGCGGCGCGAAGAGCTACCGTTTCATAAGTCCAGCGAAATTAGCGACTGTTAGAGAGAGCGCAATAAGTGCAAATGGTCGTGGCAGAACCGTAAAGTGGAACAGTTTGTACAATGAACCGATTCCTAGACCCGTGTCCTGGCGGCTACCGATCATCGACGTGGCAGTTTCCACTGGATCATTACCGAGACCGTGAACGATACTCTAGACGACCATGTGCCGCGGTAACTAAATACTAATTTGCATGAGAAAGAACGCTATATTTCGCTACCTGAAATCGGGTCGGCGCATACGAAACAAGCGGTCGTAGATCTCCAACTTTGCCTTCGCATGGAACGGAAGCGTGATAAAAATCCCTGGGACGGGATTTGGTGTTCCCGTGCGATCACAGTGGAATGGTTTTGTCAATTTTCAACGGTGGATTCGAACGCATTTCAGACGCAATCGATGTCAATCAGGTGAGACCGTGCGAGTCTTCTACTCGGCGTACTCTTTAGGGCACTTGTTCTGTTCGTAATGCTATACAGTAATGCCTGGCCTTAGTACCCGCTTAACTACGTTATTATAATATATTATAATATAATAATATATTATTATATTATCATAGTATCAATATTATAGTATCAATGTATTCGTACGAAATTACGTAAAAATAAAAATTATTCACATTACTGTTTGAATAATTTTGCGATCTCTTCGGGTGAAGAATAAAGAATTACTTAGATAAATAGATGGAATATAATTTGTTCCGACTAGTGAAAAATTGTTATTGAAATAAAATATCCTATTAAAAAGAATTCGTTCGGATAATTATGTTAGATAAATATATCTAATCTAAAATGTAGGTCATAGCCACGTTGTGTCATCGTTATGCATCGTTTCGCCTTGTTAGTTGCAAACTATATTCGCGTGCTGTTCGATTTTTCATGTTTATATCATTTGCAGTTTCTTCGTGCCATATTAAATACATTTATTATAACCTTACATTGCGCCATCAAATATTTACTCAACATTCGAATAATTATTTTAGATAAATAGTTATTCGAAAGAATTCGAATGATGGCCAACTCCGGTCCGATCTACTGATCTCCAAGGCCGTGTTTAGTAGGCATCTTCGTCGCCTTGTTTCGAAGTCAACGCAGTCACGACGTTTCCTCTGTCACCTCCAAGACGCAGAATGCATCATTAAATTTCGTCGCTATGCTTTGATCCGGCTTGTATATCGATAGGTTAATTAAATGATGAGGCCGCGCCAAGAGCTCAGCCGACGTGTAGGCGCATTGCAGTGGATTCTTTGACTGTTCCTTGGCAAGTGGAGACCGTTGACGAATTCACGAATTCCTTGTGAAAGCCATATGGAAACAGGAGAGATCAGCGCGATAAGAAGAATCGTGGCACAATGGATGTTGCAGAACCGCGGCAGATTATACAGCATAATCTTAAAGCAGGCCATCTTCGCGTGGCTTTTGAATCTCCAATCGTTAATTTTATAAATGTACCGCGAAGCCTTCCACGCATAATACAGCAGGCCGAAGATACAGTTGTTAAATTATAGTATAATTTTCAAATTTGTCTGTTTTCGTTTTAAATATGATATATAGATTGCTCATTTTATTGTTGTTTATTCTATCTTGTTCTATTTTATATTGATACTTTAGGAGATGGACCACTTGTAATCCGTGAAGAAATTTAATGAAGATCATTACAAGTTACAGATGAAATTAATTGTTAGATATTTTTTTTCAGAGACCATAAATAAGAGTTATTTGATAAATTTTTATACATAGAATCGTAGCAGAAACTTATGACCACTTTTTTCTATTAAACAACATATTGCAAAAGCTGTTAACGCTCGCTCGAACCACTCCGTGGTGTGTGAAAAACGGTACTGTTTCTGAATTCCTTTGAGGTATTTATTGAATGAAAAATTCTATTTTGTTGCAGAATATAAAAGTGTCACTTGCAGGCTCGTGTTTCAATTTTTCTCAAGTCAAAACGTTGCAAAATGACGCGAGCAATCGATTCTTTCAAAACCTTAATTTTTGGAACTGCAATTGCTGACCGGCATTATTGCAAAGGATTGGAATAGCTGAAGCGAAAAATTCTGATCGATTTACCGATAAAAGTGCATGGTCTAAAATGCAGCTCCCGAATTTTTAAAATGCCGAATTATTGTAAAAATGGTAACGGACTGAAATGGAAGACCATGCTCCGCTGAAAAAATCCACTCGAAATATGTATGAAACATTAAAGAATTATTGTAGCATCAAAAATATTGCACATGAAATTGTTGGATACCTTATTCAGATTATGTTGTCACAATTTTTCAAACTTGAAAAATAATTTTGCAAGAAAGTAGCATGAAGTGAAACATTACGTTCCTTAAGGTTCACTAACGGTACAATTAATGCTAATTTGTTTACGATTGATTAATTTATAATTAATATTAGTCGTAGAAAGTACCACTCGATAAAAAAGTAATTCTAGTAAAAAATATCGAAGAAGTGGGGTTCACCATTTACATTGCATCGATTTCCATTACAATGGTCTTGAATAATTTATGCAAAACAGCGTAAATCTGAATCGTAAAATCGAGTCAATGCATTTATCGCTAAAATTCAATGCAATTCAGCTAGTGCAATTCTTGCAACGATTAATGCATACAGAGTGCGGCACGGACCTCGCAAAGCAACAAAGTAATGCCGTGAGGGCGAAGATGCATTCAATATAAGATATAATAGAAATCCGAGACAAATAACGATATCATTGAGCACCTTGCGTGCGCACAACAAAACTAACGTAAAGCGTCCTCGCTCAAAAGACATAAAATTCAAACGATTTCATACGAATCATAGTCTGATATCAGATAGCTACACATTAAAATCTACGTTGAACAATTTCCCAGAAGATGCGTCGATAACGATGATATTATGGCGAAAAAGTCCGACCGAGGGCCTACAAAAGAACAATAAGAAAGTCGTCGAGTGTTAACGTCCATACAATAATTAGCAGCTTGTCAGTAAAACTGACGGTATAGTTCCTACACTAGGAACGTCGTTAATACGTTCTGTAGAACATTAAACGAGATACTAAAAAGAACGTCTACAACGTATAAAGAATGGTAATGGAGTATCATAAACCTCTTATCGTACCATGTTTTTCGCACATAGATGCGATCAGAGTTGCGTAAAAATATTTCAGTTAAGAAGTACACGTATTTACAAATGCTATTCCTCTCAATCGTGTTAGTAATTGAAATCCTTCATTTATTTCGCAAATATAGAATGAGTATTTAAAACGTGTTGAGATTAAATAAATAAACGTTTCAATTACATTCGTTAATTGAGAGGAATACAAGGAAACGTTTATTTTTCAAAGCAATGCGTGTTTGAGCCATTTCCATAGCTTTATTTTCTCCTATAAATGTTAATTGTAGGAAATAGAATTTCAAATAATTCATAGAATAGACTTAAGATGCACTGGAAATAATTATTTGAAATATTATCTTATATTCCCTATAAACATAGTTATTTCTGTAGTGTTAAAGAAAATTATTTATTGAAGTAGCAGTTTCTTAAGGTGTACTGAATATAGTTATTTGAAATATTATTTCAAGAAATCATTTTCTTTAACACAACAGCAATAACTATGTTTAATAATAATTGAAATATTATTCCATACAAACAAAAGTATTTCATTAACTATATAATATTTTGAACCAGGTCGAGATGTGATTGGAGCTTTTAGAATGATTCTAATTTTTACAATTCGAATAATTTCTTCGAAGAAACGAAAAATTTCTTTTTATCGCGTACCTAAATTTACTTGTTTACAAATGTAACCAGCAACGATATATCGGCGCTATAATGGTTAAAAATCTGATCTTCTCTTTTCGAGATAGTCAACTTCATTCACAAATTAAGTTTGTTCGAGATAATCCCAAAGAATCAGGTTCTCTTTAAGGCGTTAATTAAATCACGCTCACGAGTTATCGAGATACGTTTAAAGATTAAATGCGCAACTGTAGAACGATGTACTCTTTTTGCTAGCGAAATCATAGATTTAGACGCGTCGAGGCCGAGAAATAAATTATGTCGCGTGAACCAAGATTCTACATTGGTAAGGTCAGGCTGTTTACAAGCGGTGAACTTCCTCCATTATGAATGCCATGAAACCGTTTTAAGCCATCTGCAAACAAGCCAGGCCGACAGTAGTAAAACTATTCAAACACGTCGCTCATAATTAGGTTGAAAAGTAAGGGATCAAGGTGAGAGCCACGAAGAACACCGGATCTGACCTTAATCAAGTTAGAAAACGAATGATTGAACTTAGCCATTTGAAATCTATCCGAGATAACGCTCTTCAACTACGACAGTGCATTCCTAGAGAAGTCGCAGGCTGGTACTAGTATCGATATGAAAATACAGGTAAAACTTGCATAGCGAGACACTTGCACAACGAGGCGCGCGAATCGTAGCATTACCAGCGAACGCCAGCTTCCTGCAACTAACAGCGATTCTGATACGAAATGCGCAATTACTTGTTACAGATTTTATTTTACGGCTTTCAATTTCTTTTATTGATCATTCGCGTTATAGATATGCGCTTTAACAGGATGTCTAAATTGCCGTGTATGCATACTCGGCAGAAGTAGGTTGAGAAGGCTATATAGTTTGATATTCTTTATCGAATTATATAGTTTATACAAATTTTATTTCAACAGAATATGGAGGAAATCAAACGTATAGTGGGGAGCAACATTGAGTCAATACTTTAAAAATGGTATGACTTTTTTAAAACTGGTCTAAATAACTTGAATTTTTCTGCAAATGTTTGAGGGACTAGTTCACTGTACAGTGACTAAAATACTTTTTTTTAATTTTGCTATTAGTTGGAATTTTAAAACTGTAAAAAAACTGCAACTAATGTCATTGTATAGTGAACTTTATAGTGAAAAAAAAAGTAGATGACAAAATTGTATAGTGAACATTGTATAGTGAACTAGTGCCTCTAACATTTACAGAAAAATTCAAGTCATTTGGACCAGTTTTAAAAAGGCAATACCATTTTAAAAGTGTTGGCTCAATTTTGACTCAATGTAGTATAACAACAGTAACTTGCATACTTTTCAAAGAGATTGCAACAGTTAACTGTTAAGATTACTCACTAAAATTCAAACCATCGAATTCTTGGAACAATCCAATTTAATGAAAAGGCTTCCCTGTGTCGAATCCATTGCCGTACCATTTCCTTCATAGTCACAATGACTCGATTTTGTAATTATGTCTTCGGAGAACAATCGAATTTATATGTATTATGCACCAATATTTTTTACTGGAATGCTCAATACGTAAAGTGCTATACAAAAAGCTCCAGAAATTCCCACGACATCAACGTCATTAAATGAATGAAACCGGAACTAGAATGTTAACTTTTACCATGGGAAATAGTAGTTCAACTCTTTTGTATTCTAAAAATGCTAGTAAGATCGTTCGATATATTACAATAAAAATGAATACCAAAAACCTAATTAAAAATTTGTTAGTCACCCGTGCGTAATCGACGTGACGTGGCACTTGGCACATTAAATATTGATGACAAGAGAACAGAATTTTACTTCGACTTAAATGAACGGTTTATTATTCATACTTATTAACCAAAAATAAAAAGAAGATTTACCTATTTAAGATTAGCATATAATATTATAGGAAATTAGAATTAATAAAAAGAAATGATACTTATAAGATTAATATTGAAATTAGTTTGTTTTGTTACCCTGTCCCAACCATGCGTACGTCTGTCCCATTCGATGCAACCAATTGATGAATGGGACTGAAAGCACCTTCTAAAAAGAATTAAAAATAAAGGAAGTGAACGTACACGAAAGGAACTGATCTTATGAATGATTCAAACTGGAATTAGATAGATTAGAATTATCAGACAGATTGCATTTCTCTCCTGTTCGGATTTTTCAAGCAGGTAAAGAGTATTTCGAAAAGTTCGCAAATCGGAATTACAGAATAACCTTACTTCGTAACCTTACTTCGTAACCTTATTTCGTAAGAAAACAAGGAAAAATGAGGTATCCGCTCCCGGCTGGCAACTATCGATATCTGGGCAACATCCGTGGCGACGTGCTGGTCCACATTCGACGTGCAGGTTCGAGAGACCGGTAAAAAATTTGGTAAGCGGAGAGACGAGACAGCTGAAGAAAAAAGGAGAAATGGCTGTCGGGAAGACGAGGGAGATGTAAAAACTGGCGAAGGCAGGTGAACAAGGACGGAAGAAGACACACGGGCAGGACTCGTCGCGATTCTACTCGGATCTAACGTGTTCTACTGCGTCCAGACTCGTTGCACTTGTTCGCGGACCTACTTACTCCGCTGTTTCTTTTCTCTCCGCGTTAGGCTACTGGATATACCTCTGATAACACACGACCACGTATCAAGAATTTTTACAGACGCGCGCAGAATGCTTCGCAGACGAGGTCTTAAGCTGCGCAGGAGGATCATGGTATTTTTTAATGCTGCCTCTTAAAAGACCCGAAGAAAAGTCGGATTAATTTTTTAAAACGACTCGCGACCCTACCGCCCCCGGTACCCTAATATGCGCACTCGGGTTTTTCGGGATTTTCTTAGGCGAGATTCGCGAGAAGGAAATTCGAATGGAAATGTGACCGGATGAACGGGTCAAAAATATCTCTGAACCGAATTAAACTGCTAATGGACTAGTCGGCGAGAGGAAATTGGAGAATCCGATTATTTTGGCAAGCAAAAATTATGGGTTTCATAGATTTCGATTATTGAGAAACTTGGTAATGTTGTTCCAAAATTTGTAGTATAGTGTATATTTGTGGTTGCTCTGTCTTTGGTTACGTTCAGGGTCAACCGATTGTTGAACGAGTATAAATAAATACTGTCATCATTGCTTGAACTACTTTTTTTAATTTTTTTCATGTATAAAATGTTCAGTCATGAAAGTAATTATGTTCGTTCAATGTGTAAAACATTGGAAAAATATAAATAATAT
>CM052166.1:1003871-1014052 GCA_028455555.1 Augochlorella aurata | reverse complement strand
GTTAAAAACAAATGTGAAAAATCAAACTGAAATGTAAACTGAGTGGATCAATTATGAATTAATGATATTCGTAGTCAGGCATGAATAAACTATGGAGAAAATACACATTAAACAGTATTTAAGTTTCCAGACACTATACAAAATATAACATGACTTTTTTAATCATTTGCGGCGTAATATTACGTATTATAATTATAATGACGTAACATACATCAACGCTGTACTTTAGATCTATAGTTTGGCTATTTCTTCGCAAAAATCAACTTGTATCTTTATTTTGTTTAGGTATTACTGTTCGGACATAACAAAAAGAAAGGAAATTTATCAAAAAATTAACTGTGTTGTACCAAACAATTATCGATAAAAACTTCTTTTTATACGCACGTAGTTTATAAATGATTAGTAAATGACTCGGTACAATTAAAGTGAAATGATTAAATAACCCTATAACACTTTTTACCAAATTATGACAGCTTGAGCGTCAATAATTAGTCGAAAATCGGAAATTTAATGTACGAAAGCTATTCGGAGCCACTGTGTGTTCTATTTTTGAAGTATAGCTCGCCTGTTACGAATTGTTCGCCGGGCACAAGTGGTGTGGTGAACGACGACGAGTTTCGTGCTTGTATGCGGCCGAAGCTGTGGGTGTATCTAATACGGTACTTGAATTCTAGTGCGGAGAATTCAGGGAATTGTATTGCCGGAAAATTGCTCCTTCAGTCAGGTCTAGAGCCGGGTATCTGGCTCCAGAGGCTCGGCGGTCATAAAATAATTTGACCGATTAATCCTCTCGGTCAGGCCTTTGAAAGCCAGCACACTACGATGATCCGTTAATGAACTGTCACCCGGTAGAAACGTCAATCTTCATTCAAAGGTTGCCCCGAATGTATTTCCCAACAGATTGAACACACTACTTTGATCCGTTTTTTTTAGTGAGAAGCACCTACCAGTGATGTGAAACGCGATTCCAGTTGAGCAAAACTAATTTTGGCGTTACGCTCTTATTTCGCTTTACGTGAATATATGTATAATGCATATAGTATTACAAAGATTATAATTATAATCCTACGAATAAGGACATAGATAAAGTCGTCTTAATTTTATCGAGTCTCTGATTCGTATTCTCCATTACTGTCAGCATTATGTTTAACTACATTCCACCGATATTAGAAATATGATATAATTATATTCTTGATTAGTATAAACTTAAATACATGTGTCTAAAGAACTCTTTAGAACTCTTTCGCCTAGTCAAATTCAGTTTGTTCGGATATATTATAATGAAAGTGAATTTTCAAACTTGTTTAAAAACTAGTGTCACCCATATTTGGGTGACGTGGCGCTGAACGTGTCAACGATTCACCTAATTATTCACCTAATATCTCTGTAGATGTTGCTCTGTAACACTTTTAGTGGGACACTCTGCATAATAAATACGTGTATTCACGTAGAAGTGAGTACAACGGCAAAGATCAGGTGTCCACATGAAAATTTTCCCGGAGAATCAACAAACAGAAGATGTAATTCATTCCCCGTAATTACGAATGATAAATTGAAACGTTACTTTGTAAAGATGGCGCGGCGCTTACTTTGAAATATTGGGAACGTCTACCGCCGAACGCGACACAAGCCTCATGAATCATAAATGTTACAAGGGTTATTGATCACATGGAAATTCCATTACATAATTCATATAAATGATGCTTCGTTAAACGATCGAGAGATAATATCATCATTTGCAAATTGCTCTGCGATTAATTAATTGAACTGTTTGGAGTCAAACAAAGCAGCTGGCTTTGAACCGGAAAGACCGTGTCAAGCACATGCCGCGAAGAATATTCGGCAAAAACTGCTGATACGGGAAAGTGTGGCACGTGTGTATAATACTCTGAAAAACTGTTTCACTTTTTTTGCTACGTAATGAATAATTTACGTTTAACTTTACAATCTTTACGATAAAACGCTCGCATGTGTTATTCTGCACGTGAAAATTCTGCGAGTCAAAGTTTGTCTCGGTTGAAATTTTTACGAAGTGTAATGTGGAAATGAAACTTTAATATCGAATTATAATAAGCCGTAAGGAAATATTATATAAATATGAATAATGAATAAGGCCCTAAAAATTGGATCGAACGACTTGAATTTTTTTCAGATGTTAAAGAAGCCACTTTACAAATGTGTAACAAACTTTAATAATCTGTGATGAAGAGATAAATGATTTATAATCTATTTTCTAATGAAATTGTAATTAGACAGTTTTGTTTAATAGACAAATATAACTTTGACATAACCTTGACAATATGCAGGATATCTAAAATCTTATTCCGTTTAAAGAAATATCCGAATCAATTCAGCGAGCATCTCAATATTGAACACGGTGCGTATAAATCGAAGATTGCGTCGCACCAATTAGAAGGCACGCGGAATCGTTAAAGAAATGTAAGAAATATTAAATAAAAAATAAAAATACTTTAATATATAAAGATTAAAAACGTAGAGGAAGCTAGCGAGAAGATTGCAGTTATCGTTTGAACGGTGTGGATTTTTCAACTATTTTTACTTGCTCCGCGAGTATCATCGACGTAAAAATAATCACATATCGTGCTGACGTCGTATATCCTTAAAATTTCCTACAATTTCTGACACGAAACGAGTATAATACGAAGGATTTACTACCACTTTTCTTGTTTACCGTGCCGAGGAAACCCTTCCACCTGATGCGACCCTCAATCAACTATCAGAGGCAGCATCGTGTACCCTCTCTATTATTATTAGATTGCAGATTTTTACTCGACTTTCAATTTTCGTACATAGTCTCGTGAAAATCAGAAAAAAAGGACGAAATTCTTCCGCGGTAAATATAAAACAGAAATTAATTATTGTTAATACAACATTGTTAATACAACATTAATACAACACTGTGTTATCCACTTTCTTATGAAATAAACTTATTTCGAAAAGAGATGCTTTCGTGTAACATGGTTAACCCTTTACGTGCTGACTAAAATGAGAGAATATAGCAAAAATAATGTCTAGTGTTCGAATTATTTTCTTATATCTGTATTATTATATTCCTGTTATACAAATAATATTTATTTATCATATGTATTTCTTTTATTATATTTATTTTTCATTTTTTCTTATTATTTACATTTGTACGAATGCCATGCAGATTATATTACTTCTATTTCATCTTATATTCATATTATAAATTACGCAAAGAGTATAGTGTATCAAATGTTTTATAGATACCATAATTTGTATCTTGCAATTAATTTATTAATCTTCATTTCTCATGAGAATCCGCAGTCTAGAATGACAATTTTCGCAACACATTTATATGATGTCCCGAAACACGCACGTAAGCGAATTGTACTTTTGAACGTTAGCTCGCAATTAAATATGTTTTATTGCGAGCGTGCACGAACAAAGTGTACTGGAACGTCAGAGAATCGTTAGAAGTTCTTAGCAGGAAGGGGGTGGTAGTTTCGAACGTATTGCGGTGAAAGCGGGGTTGGCAGTGTTGCAGAAGACTGATACCGTCCAGACGCAGTGCCCTTCGGCAACGTCACGACGTCGTCGAGTGGGCTGCGGATGTCGGGTTGCAGCAAGGGAAGAATAATTGAGACGAGAACACTTACCCTGGTCGACTTTCCCCGAGAAAGACAATGATTCTGGAAAGGCGGAGATCGAAGGCAGAAGATCGAGCATGTCATAAGATCGTCGTCTGTCTTCGATCGCGGACATCAATTAGGTCGTCGGATCGGATAAGACGTCTCATCCGAGTCTGAATCATTCTAATACAAGCGCACCAAATCTGTAGTAATTATCGAATAGTTTTTATTCCGTTCGTCGTTTTTTTTTTTGTAAATAATTGATACTTATCGGAATCATATTGTTCCTTCTAAATCAGTATTATCATTATATCATTTTAAGATAAATGGTTCGAAGAGCACTACATCCGCAGGCTCCTAAATTTTTTTAAACACATCAGTGCTTGTGTAATTAACAATTGCGTAATTTCTTTAAATGGATTTCAATCTTTAAAGAACGTGTAAACAGCGTTTAAACTTTCTGTGGTTATTGCTGCACGTTCCAGTATGATCCTTTCCCACAGAACTTACAGAATTTAAATAAATTCTGGAGAAAGGCATTTAAATCCAGTTATGAAAACAATAAAGAAGCATTATCAGAAATGTTTAAAAAGTAATGGCTGTTAATACTTTACAGAATACGATTAAAATGTTTTACCACTGCATCTAGATGAGATATGAATAAAATTAACTATCTAAGTCCGTGTACGTTGCGTCTTGAATGAGCTTCCTAAATATCCAGTCGAGGCCGTCCAACTTGCGTTCATCAGTATTAATAAAATCACGTCGACGTCTAAAATACCGGAGAAAAATATATTATTTAAATACGAATACGCTCCAGCACTATTTAAATCAGCACTGTATTATGTGAATAAAGATAGGCTCCACTATTATTTAAATAAGCATAAGCAGCTCTAAAATTTAAAGAGGAATGCGCTCCTCTATCATTTAAATAAACCGATTCTATATTATCTAAATAATTCGATTGTTGGTTTGCAACTTCAGAAATTCGTCGTACGAGCATAATACGAGCAACTGTCGACGTTCATCACCAAAGAGCTAAATTACCAGCCGCGGTGGCCGAAACGGTCGTAGACAATCACGGGCTCTCTGTGTTTAATCGTCGGACTTGTATGTTGTGCTTATCGGAGAGGAATGGTGGATATTGCTTTGGAATTCTTGGAACTTAAGCAGCAGCAATTAATTGTCACAATGACCCACAGCTGGGCCCAGGTACAAGAGGTATTGATGGCGCGGAATGTCTGAGTCTTTGAATGACGGTCCTCTACAAATTCTGAGTGAGAAACGCGCGATCTTATGCCCCATTCCCACGGGTCGAGTTCGGTGTGCACAGCTTGTTCGTTACCGAAAAACCCACCGTTTCCATAAGAATCTACCGTTCGTGTTCACATTGGTAGGCGCCCCGTGCATTGTTAACAGACGTCAAAGGAAAATGGCCCCAGGTGTTCGTCGAACAACACCAAGTGCTGAAAATGGTCACTGGTCTACAAATTTTAATTATGACTTTGTGATACCTACTGGCGTCACTGACTTTCTTTACCTATCGCGTTCCACAATACATGTATATTATAGGATTCTATATATTATTAACATCATTTAACGCCATCCCGAAGTATTAACAATATTGTCGAATATTTCTATCTTTTTGCTTCCTAATAATTTTATAACAACGCTGCCGCTTTCTATTTAGTTAAGAAAGTAATATTTTTTAATAAGCAGTTTGTGGTTTCATTCTTTTAAATACTTTTTATTAGGAGATAACAATACCAGAAGAAATTGTTACACTATTTCAAAATAATCTGTTAATTATAGATGAAATTGCGGCCACTATGGAATACATTTTTTATGGAATTCTCAACTATTATTATAAAATGTTAAAATAATCTCTAACTTTTGTATTCGTGAAACTAATAATATAAAAAATTTGAAAATATCCGTATACTGTAACCACTTGCAATTTCTAATCATCTGAGAGAGCAACCAATCGAATAGAAACGATAATAGACTTGTTAATCTAAATGTCAACATTATCAGGATCAAAACTTCGCAAAAACTACTGCAAGAGAATTGTAGAATGAAAATGTGAATACGCTAATGACAAAATGCAATGTACTAGAATCGTCTGTACGAATTTATTGACTGCAAAACGAAACTGTCGAACGAATTTCGTTACATCTGCTGCGTTTTGTAAAAAAGTGGTTTTGAATATTTGGAAAGTCGTCAACTGATGCGATTCGAATGAAGTCATCGTGAACATCGGATTCCCTTATTCTGGCATACGATGAACCGAGAATACATTTTTAGCAGTGAACAGAAAAATTCTGTCATCTGTGCGTGGGTGCTCCGACTCGCAGCGTGTACAGAAAGTGGGAAAACGTTGACGAAAAGAGAAGCAAGAGGAGCGATAGAAAAGAAAGAGGAACAGATATACCGTGATATCGATGGGCGAAGTATAACAGTTTACCAGCCTACACAGAGAAACATGGGTGCTATTATTCACATCCTAGTCATGGAATAAGTCGTCAGCACCTGGTGCGAAGAATCGTCAATTGCTCGAAAGACCTTAACATTATTTTTACAACTGAATTCGTGGAACACAGAAACTGATTAACGCTATAATATCGTGCCAGGCTCGTTGCAAAGATTTGGAACACGATCTACTACGTATGAATGTTACTCGTGTCTTTCAAATCGTAATGAAAATCCAACCCTTTTAGTTCAAAAGTCGTGCTTATTGCACCATATTTCAACAAACTGTATTTTACTAGGATGTTTAGGATTCGAAAGAGTTAAAATACCATCCTCAGATTTTGCAAGAATGTTCGGGGTTTATTTTCGGACAACAATTTCGAAATTCATTACACAGATTATTACATAGGATTCACGTTTTTAACATTGTACAGTAACGATTGTATGATCTACGAAAAACATTGTAGAGATTAAGATAAAAAGAGTTAAATAACAGCATTTATTGACTGTTTTTGTAATTCCGAACAAAATTGAACTTATCACAAAGATTATTATATACATTGTCGAGTAAACTAGTCAGGCTAACGTCTCAGAAAAGTTTTAATTATTTAGTTCAATCGTAATTAAAATGTTACGAATAATATATATGAATAAAGTTATATCTTTATGCAAAATAAAAATTTTCTGCGTCTGTTACAAGTAACAAGAAGCCACTTTATAATTTCTAAACTAATACATCGTTACTTTCCTATTTTTTTAATCATCTTACTATTTGAAATTGTAGCTAGTAATTTCCATCATAAATGCATCAAATCCGCATTCCAATCATAAACATCGTCAATGGCATGGTTATGATACTGATCCATTGTCCAAGGATTAAAACGTTTATAGTTTTGTGTATGCGCGTGGATGAATTTAACGAGTCCTTCGTCCTTCGTTACGTAATTTATGATGCGAATATGAATATTATATAAGTGTGCTATCTACTAAATGATATATTTGAAATTATGTATGTTACGGAGTGTGATCCGAGTTGTTGAGAGTAGTCATATGAGATAGAATGGAATCGAATTATCTTTATTATTTATCATATTTATATTCATAGAAACTGTTATTTCATGTCCCAATATATTTAGTGAGTTTGTGCGTATTGTTTATTATCCTATTCTACCCACACTGCGAAGATCCGATTCAATCTCGAAATCGCTGGAACTCCTCTTCGGCAATCTAATGTGCAAACAATCAATTTACACCACGCCATAGCAAACAACTCCGATAGCAACAATTCGGTTCAATTTACAACGATTTAAGAGACATTCCGGCGTTCCCAGTTTTAAACGAAACACACACCGTACACTCGGGAAGACGTAAAATGGACCTAGCATCCGCCACGTACAACGATAAAACCATCCGCTTTTCGAAGGGTTAAGAGATTACGTTACAGTGAGACAGTAAACCGAGATATAAAGGCTATAAACCGTGGTTTCGCATGTCAACGACGTGCCATCATCGCAGCGAAGAAACGCATTACCGTATTTTTAACAATACACGCGTATCCAGTCGTTACCATGGAAAAGGACACGTTCCCAGGCAGTACGCGGAAAAAACAGCAGAAATTTGGGTCTCCATACGATTCTGTCCAGGTCAAGCCACGAGCTTCTGTTTATGCCAGTGTCCAGTTGACTATCGTCTCATTCATTATGTAATCGACTTCTGTAACACGTGCATTCGTACGACGTCATCAACGCGTTGACATGTCGGGCACAATGAATGCTTTTTCGTGCGACATTAGAAGTTAATCTTCACGGTATGACGTTAATCCGTCTACCGGGGAGGCCGTCTGCAAACGTCGGAGCGATCTCGGTCGTTTCTACGCCCGACTGACTCGAAAGACGGGACAGACTAATCCGTGTTCGACGCTTCGATCGGAAATGACGCAACAACGCAAGAATACAAAATGAGTTACGCGCTAATAAATATGGAAATTTTTATATCTCCCATTGTATCTCTGCGCAAGCTTCACAGCCAGATTAATGAGACTCTCCTGGTAGAAATAGATAACCCGGTCTCATTCGTGTTATTTAGAACCGTAGCTGTCGCTCGCGGAAGGATTAGAACACTAAATTTCAATAATTTCACGCTCTTGGAAAATCGACGATGTTTAAACTGCTGTAATTTCGTACAAGAAATTGTACAATACAAGTAGACGCGTTTTAAATATTGAACTCGTGTTGTAAAATTTGAAATATGGAGCCTTTACTTTATTTTCTAGTAGGATTTCTGCACGGTGCCAATGGGTGGAAAACTGAAGACACGATTTTTCGAAAAATTGTTCAGGAGAATCTCGTATTCTGATTCGTAGTTTACAAAGGAGATTAACTTTTATAGGAAGAAGTTATAAAATATTCGAATTTGTTTTGTGAAACATAAATTCAGCCGATTAGGATTGTTAAACATTTGAAATATGATTTCTTCATTTAGAAAATAACTTTGTAATCGTAACTATAATAGATTGGGATTGTTAAATGTTTGAGACATGATTGTCTTAATTTTAAAAATGTCAAATAATCTGTTTCTTTTATTTGGAATCATAAAGTGTAGCCTAAACTAGCCTAAAATAAATTCTTTATTTTGGAAGTGGCATAAATCATCTTTTAATTTTGTTTTCTACACGTGTAAACATATTTAAATCGTTTTCCTTAAATAAATTACTTGTTTCCAAATAAGTGGCTATAATCAATAGAATCTTGAACAATTTCAAAATGTACAAATGGTAGTTGCAGAGAAAGTAAGGAAACACCAATTTTAAAAACAGTTTTTCAAAGCCATAAAAAAGGAAAACCTCTGTCTCCAAATCTTAAAAATAAACATTGTAAATTTGACTACAGAAGATGGTCAGGGTTAGGTTCTTCGCAAAAAAGTTCCGTAGAAAGTTCAAAAAAAAAAAGGTTAAGTTAATTTGCACCAGAATACCTCCTTGAAACAAATTCCGAAGAAAGCTCGCAGCGGAAAAAGTCCGAGGCACAATCGGCGAAGCTGAGCAGTGTTAAACGAGATCAATCAACTTGACTTTATGCAGTGCTACAACACGACTAAAGGGAAGAAACATTCTACAGAGGCCAATTCCCTGGTATCCGCTGATGGAATCCGTCGTTCATCTGAAATGAAATCATGGGGGTAACGTTTATAGCGATCTGCTGTGCGTCGCTGTTTGTACCCGACGTTGATGATAGGATACGCGAACACCGAGCCCTGATTATTGCTGGCGCGAGTATAACGATAAATTGTAATATAAATTTCCAGACTACCCCACCCCACCGGCAGAAATATCCAAACGAGCGTTTATTAATCAAACGAAACGTTCGGTTCGCGTGAAGCAAAAATTGTTCGTTCGAGATCGTTGCTTCGATCAACTTGTTTTTCTTGCGTGATTTTTAGACGAGGATATTAACACGTAAGGAACCACTGTCCCAAAAAATCCTACAAAACTATAGAGGTTCTGGCGTGAATTTTTGAAAAATCGATCTTTTTAGGTTCAAAAATACGAGTACAAAATCTTATGTTATGAGAACTTTGTGCAAAGTAAAAATGATCTGCATCAATTGCGAAACGTAAGAACCAAGTGCAATCTTGTTTCTCTCTCAAATAATTTTCAAAAGTAGTAATTAACATATCGAAGATTTCTGTTTCGTTTAATTTTTCCACTATTTTCCACAGTTTTCCCATAAATGCATAAAATCCGCAGTCTATATGTGATACCTATTGAAGTGTGCAGAATGTTCACAGTTTTACTTGCTTACAATTTTGCAATTAAACAGTTTTGTATTACTAATGAAATTGCCAAGTATGCGAACCTAATTTTCGACTCAGAGTATGCATTAGTAACAATATGATGCGACTTAAAAGAAAACATTGATATTTTCACCAAAAAATCTCGTTTTATTAATATAAGAACAATTAGATAATTTAATAATATCGTTACCGGACTGCATGAAAAGCAAGAAACAAGAGACAACTCTAAAACTCAACCTACATATTTTTGTTATAAATATATTATTCGTATCTAATCATTAGGAATGTAGGTTAACATATTGTTGA
>CM052166.1:989492-1003771 GCA_028455555.1 Augochlorella aurata | reverse complement strand
GTAACTTCGTCAAAACATCGAATTTGGTGTTGAAATTTCGTGAACATATTTTCAAGATGCAGTATTAATGATCTATATATAAAAAAAACTCAATTATTACAACTAATTTCATGAATTGCTTCCCTTATTCCTTTTAAACAAATCCATTCAGATGTTACTAAACGTGTTACAGTAAAAACTGGTTTTGTGAATTAACGAAATTAATTTCCACGCTAAAAACGACCGACGACAAATACTAATGTACAAATGGATAGATAAGCATGTACACAGACCTGGTCAAGTTTTATTTGAAATAAAAATAAAAGATAACTATTTGAAATCATTTATTTCAGACCGTTATTTGAATATCAAAATAATATCGATTCATTTGAGATGAAGCGATTATAATAAATTATTTTGTTATTAATTCATTTCAAACCGATTGATAAATAATGCTAAAAATAATAATTAATGAAAATATTTTATTTCATGAAATTCTCACAATTTGTTTTGCAGCATGCGGAAATTGTCCCCAAACATTATATTTAACTTAATAATAATCTCAAATAAATATTTCAAATAATTATAAAATAAAATAACGTGTTGTTTAAAATAATATTTTAAGTATGTCACGAAAAAAATTAATTTTTGAATTAGAAATGCAGTGGTAATTTTCGCTGAAAGATTGGCCGACGTAACAGAGCCCTGGATTGAATAAATGTTAGGCGCAGAGGTTTCGAAGGAATACACACGTGAATGCTTCAGATTAAATTAAAGACATTTTTATTGGATTTTTTCAAACACTGTAATTTGAGACAGTGCAGTACAGCACTAAAGCGACGTTGGTAGATCGGTGTTGATCAGTCTGGACGACGAAGCAGAGTCAAGTGTATCATCGTTGCGTTATCACAATACGTTGTATCGTCGAACGACGACGTGTAAAATAAATACAGGCGAGAACGAGAGAAGGAGAAGAGTTCGCGCGGGCTGCGGGCGAATTGTCAACGAAACGTAGAAAAGTATCGAAATTACTTAATGATAACGCGACATCTCGAGATCCCTCTTCGGCTCATTCTCTTTCTCTCTTTCTTCATCGGAGATCAGATGTAGCGGAGAGTGCGGGTAGCTTACACGATCTTAATCTTTAAACGACAAATTAAACGGAACTCGAGAACTTGAGAAACAGTTCTCAACGATTACAAACTCAAAAACGGAAAAAAAACTTGAAACGAGCTCGCGTGACCGTGCGCACGGTACACGGTTCGATTGTTCTAAAAAAAAAAGAAAGAAAAAAAAAGAAACGATCAACGACGAGTCGCTAGTCCTCGGCACGGAGCCACAAGCTTCGAGGAAGTCGAACGTAGATTATTTTCGCAAAACTAAATCGCAATGCTCGCAAGAACGATGAGGAGGAACAAAAGAAGCCGCATTCTTCGCGATTCAAGATCCTTCGTTTCGGATCGGAGAAACACGATCACCGTTCCTCGTGAAAGCTATACCAATCAGTTGGCGACGCAGTCCGCCGCGTGATCGTGGGATACGAAAAAAAGAGGGGAACGCGATACACTCAAGACTGGGAACATCGACACGAATCAATTGAAAAACGCTAAACGACGGGGGATTGGTGCGCGTTCAGACGCGCGCAACGAGAGCGAACGTGGTCTGAACGGCTTTTCTTCCCGAGCACCCGAAGAATACCACAGGCGATGTTATTAAAGCAGCAACAACGCGGTGTCTCTGCGTATCTCATACGCGGCACGTGCTGCTTTAACAAGCGTCAGCGTCAATATTTGTCTGTTGCTACTTAGCAATAAAACTTGCTACGTACTCGGCGCGAACCAGCAAGAGAGAAATATTGCTCGTACGATTCTTCACGCGAGAACTTTGTGTCTCGTCGGTTAGGTCGCCCGGGACACGAAGCGTCTACGTCTAATTAGTCGCCGGTAATGCTCTCGCGCGGCTCGCTCTCATTTTGTGTTTCCTTTCTTTTGCTTCATTCTCATTTTACTTCGCTTTCTTTTCTCTTCTTTCGCTGCCCTCTCGAAATCTCGCCGCGTCGTCTTTGTATTTTCTCTAACGGTCTAATGGTAAATAAAAGGCGGACCGTTCAACGCGCGACTTTTTTTCTCTATACACATATAGACAACGGTGTGGTAATCTAAGTAGATCGCCTTACAGTCTAGGCCTTACACTCTAAACGAAAGAGGACATGGTGGACGCGGACGAGGCTCTCGGCGGACCTGGCGCGTTGCACGGTAGCTTCGCATCGTCGGGCACGTTTTTCTCGCGCGCCTTTGTTTCTACGCTCGCAGGCGCGCGATTCGCAACAATTTTCAAACGCTCGACGATTTTTTAAACGGCTGCTGCTCAACGATTTTTTAAACGATTGGCACTCGACGATTTTTTAAACGGTTGGTACTCGATGGTTTTTTTGTACGATTGCTACTGCACCATTGGTTTCTCGATTGAGATCACTTTGGGGACAGATGTGGGCTATAGTGCCTGAGCGTTCGAGTGAAAAGAATCGCGTTTGTTTTGTTCGCAGTCGATTTTCTCTACTTCTTTGTCGCGTTTTAAACCCCCCACTCAGTTTTCGTATAATCTTAATGAAAAAGAAGATTTTTGATTGTTAATAGACTCCGTACAAACATTGTGTAACCTCCGCACTGAAATTCTAGAATAATTTTTTAGAATCTCTCCTTGTAACAATCTCGAAATAAAAACGCACACGAAAATCGGGCAATAAGTGGAAACAAAAGATCAATGTTCATGTAATTGAAAATGTTTCTATGAAAGAAAAATACAATTGGTAATAATGAAAATAATTGAATGAAAGAAAATAAACATTTACCATTTTTAGTAATTGCTGTAGATTGAAATCTTTCTCGCATAGTTCGAACGAATATTTTCGAAGTACGCTCTTGCTGGATATTCGCATGAATTTCGTAAAAGTAATAACTAAGAATGTAATAAAGTAAGAATGATTTCACGGTGGTATTTATCAAATCGGCAACATTGATAATGATATTGCAACGATACCGAACTTAATGCAATATTTGCGCAAAGAATAATAACGAGGCTCGTGAAATCTGCGTAAAGATAACGTTTCACCGAGGTTGAAATATCCCTCTCCTATTAATTTCGTTACCGAACGTACGAACGATTGAGATAACTTTTCGAATCAGAGGATCCACGACGGAGCCGCGGAGCCATAAACATCGGTAAGTAACAGAAAAATAATATCGTGCTGCAGAAGTACGAAGGCAAATATATCCTCGGCGCAATCAACGGTTACGAATAAAATATTTCCGTCCGTGAAAGAACGGTGTGCAGAACCAATTACCGTATAAATTCATTACTTGTTTGCAACTCGTTTGCATTTTACGGCTTGAAAAGAAAAAAAGACAAAACCATCGGGGGTATCGCGCTGGTAAAGTGCTTTGCTATATACAGCTTCGAAAAACTGAGCGAGGCCAATCGAGAAACCGATTTCAGCTTTGCGAATCAGAAAAATCTCATCGGTCCACGAAAATTGTTCTCGTTAAGATGAAACGAAAATTGTAACAGTTCGGTTGTTCATTTTGTTGCACGCGATCGACCAATCGCGCGCGCCTCGATATGGACATTCTTCGAGCGAGATTTTCAAAAGACCACGGGCTGGTAGAATATTCAACGCCACTCTACGGAGCAACGTAATTGGTGTTTACGAGACTGAACAATCCTCTGTAGCGCATTGTTTCGGACATTTCGCACCATCACATTTTCACGAAATACGGTTCCCAACTTAATTGCGTTATATGTGCCAGTATGGCAAAGTTTAAACAATCGTGCGACATAACCTTCACGATAATTAACACGTGTTAACACGTTTACCGTTTTATATACGGGTCATGGTTACTTCTGCGTAGCTAACCAGTGTCGCGGGTTTACAAGATACAAGGAAACGTGCACGCTAACGAAACTGTTTTTCTTCTATTTGAATTACGCAGACACTGGTGAATCAAAGTAAGAAAGATGTATTTTAAATAATATATAAAGTCTGAGTAGAGCAAATCATTGTTGTATTTCTCAGACAATTATAATTCACGATTTTGGAATTAAAACAATGTGAGAAAATTGATCGCTTAAATGATCATAGAAAATAATAATTTGTTTTCTAAGTTTAACGAACAGTGAACGTATTAACCCTTTCTTTTTTCTTCCTTTCTTCTACCAGATTCTCGAAAAAATTAAACTTTTAAATCACTAATTTGCAATGAACGTAAAACATCATTTTGTCTATTATCGATTATTATCTAAACAATAATATAAAAAAAATAAGTAAATCACACTTTTTTTAGGATCTACAAGTCAACACTTCAAACAAAATTGAATTCTTTCTAACGACACGCTTCTCAAAATGTCTCCAGATCGATATAAACCTTCTGGTTTCGATTCCCTTCATAATTTCCCACGCGTGCAAGACTAAAAGATCAGCATCGGCTGACCGGAGATCAAATATGAATTTAATTCAATCGTGTCTCGATCGCGAGTTTCGAATCGGCGGTTTGCCGGCAGAGGATATACAGCCAGGTAGACCCCAATAGACTTGTTCCGTATTCGTAACGGAAGACATATAGCCGAGTCGTAAAACAGTCCAGCTAGCGACGGGACTGATTGATGGTTGTGACATAGGCAGGTCTCAGGCCCGTGGTGCTGCATCCCATTTCGAATTTTTACAAGACTACCGAGAGACTGACTTAGAGTCGAAACACTTCCTACAGCCCTGAGCAACTTTCGAGGCCCCTTGCATTCGAGATTTCTGTCCAGGAGTTCATCCCATGGTACGAAAACACACTTAGCGCCTGACAGTTCCCGCGACTTCGTTACAGCCCCTCCACGAAAAGTATTTGCATCGGTTTGCAACGGGACGATCCGACTGCAGATTTCCGCGCACTCTATTCGCACGCGAACCCACAGAATAAAGCGAACGATTCGACCGAAATTTCAAACGGTTTCCAACCGACCTCGGGAATCGAGCGAGAAACATCACCGCGGAAATCCAGCGACGACGCAAAAGTGTACCGAACGCGTTTGGTCAGAGCTTACACCTCGTCCGTGGTAAATGATGATTTCTTACGCGTGTGTGTGTGTATATTAAATACGTGTACGTGTCGGTTTTTTCCCTAGTATCTCTATCAACGTGAAGTTCTCGTATCGCGTACGAAAAAGACGTTGGCAAAAAGATTTGTGTACGTCGTGGCCGTCGTACGCAGACTTTTTCGGCTGGACAAGTCGACCTATCACGGACGCCGTCGCAGTCAACGCGACACAGAGTCCCGCGAGTGTGATCGATCGACTCGTTCCTATGTTTCGTTTCCGTAGGTTCACGTGAATCCGCGCGCGATGCCCTTTGACTAAACTGAGAGGGTACAGTTATACGCTGCGCACACGAACGAATCGGCCTCGATAAATTCCTGTTACGCCTTATTACACGCCGTTCCCGTGAAAAATCGCGACGAAAAACGGTTCGCCGTGTAACAGCCGCGCGTCTGCGTGCCAATTCGCCGGGCCGCGCGCGAAATATTAGCCCGTTTCGCGTCTCGGCTGACACACGCTTTTTAAACGGCCAAACAAACACGCAGGCTGCTGCGACCGAGAACAATGTCGAACCGGATTTTCAAAAGTTTTAACGCTGGAAGCGATTCAAAGGGTAAGAAACGAATCGGTGCTTCCAGCGTTAATAAGTGTGATATGAAACTTTATACAACGGTGTATATGATTTTTTTGACGAAATCGAAGCTTGGTCGAGCCGACGTTTCAAAACAAAAACAAGGTATTCGATGAACGAAGGGATGATCTCTGTTTAACCGGTGAAGCCAGTCGAAATATCCTATTTATCAAGAACGCGTCTCTGAAAAGGGCGGTTATTAAAAAGCGCGATACGCACGGCCGAGGAGGAAATTGGACGAAAATAAATATTTTCGAGCCTGACTTCATCCGGCGGTTAAACGATACAAGGCTGCCCCGGAACGAATCGATAAAAGAAGATTTTCACGAGCAGTATGTAAAATACCGTTCGGAGGCTCTGATAAAAGCCTGGGAGAAAAACGCAATGTGCCGGCGTCCGATGGGAAAATAATGAATCGTGCGGCCGAAGAGCACAGCCGGGCATCGCGTGACTGCGGTTAGGAGGGGAGAATCGCGTAGACATGAAATACGAGCTCTCCTGACGATCACTGGACGATTCCATCGATTATTACGATTTAAACAGTCGCGACTCTATTTGTCTCGTTGACGGTGGTCGGCGCGGTGCGGCGCGGCGGCGAGAAAAAGACGCTATCTCGTTGGTGTCGATCGAACGTGCAACCATCAATTACTAGAGCACGGACAACGAGGAGGGACTGCACTCGCAGTAATTTTCATTCCGCCGAGTGGTTACTCGTTATTCTCGAATCACTGGATTCGTTCGCAATTCGAATTTGAAGACCGTCCGAGTGACACCAAACTCCGTTAAAGAAGCGGAGAATCGCACGCGCGAGCGTTTGCTGGAACAAATATAGTTTGTGGAAAGCGAATGGAAACGTTGGTTGAATGAAAATTCTGAGACAGATGGAGCCGATAGCGGTGAAATCAACCTAGATTCGCTAATCGCAGCCTCTCCGGTTTATCGGACAGGCTTAAGCAGCCGTTCGAGTTTCAAGAAAGTCGCTATATTTGTTCCAACGACGACGGAGACCCGATGGCGCGTCCCTTGGTTCCCACCACCTGGCTTCATCGAAACCGATCCAATCGAAAATGCGAGCCAACCACCACTTATTAGTAGCACGGCGTCATCGACAAACAGACCGCATACACTCGCGACGTCCAGGTACGATCCTCCAGAAGCTACTCCGTTGCGTGCACGCACGCACGTCACGTATAGTGTGTGTATACAACGTACACCGTTAGGAGGAAGAATCGTTCGACACGTAGCTTTGCTCGTTACCGCCGGTTACACTCGTCGATCGTCGAAGACTGCAACGTGGGCGTCATTGCGGGGACAAGTGTCGAGTATGGTCGACGGCGGAGGAACAGTCGGGTCAATGAAATTAAGATGCTCTACCGACAACCGAGACTTTCTACACCGCACAAATTATCTCCGTGTTTGATCGACTCGAAGAATTTCTAACGAACTCTCCGGGAGTACAGTTAGACATCGCTCAAAGAATGATGTCGAAGACTGGTCGAACCATTGGATGGATTTTGCCGAGTCGACAGGGTTGCTTTGGATCGGATCGTCTCGAATCGTAAAATTCCTGAATGCGAAGGACAGCATCGACGACGTTGCCCATGACAATTTCGAACGGTCCTAGGTTATTGGATAAAGCAATACGATCGTGAGTGACATTAACATCACTCGAAAGAAGCCGCGATTCTCCGAGACTTGCTCGCAACTGGCACCCCCGTAACTTCGAGGTTCACCCCGTCGACCATACGCGCACGAGCTTCGCTAGCATTCGGTACGCATACAGGTTTCGAGCGACTCCATCGCGTACCGGCGAACTAATTGAACCTCCAGGGTCGCCTCTTTCGTTCACGCACACGATTTCGACTTTCCTTCCGCTCGCACACATCGACAACCACAATAGTGCACACGCGCGACTGCTCTGTTTCCGTTCGAACGAGCCCACACCAGGCAGGCAGAGGGGATGGTACCGTTCACTCCTCTGCCTGCAGCAACGTACGGAAGTCCTGCTGCAACTTGGACTCGTGGTAACTCCAAATATCGCTGAAGTCTTCCTCGTCCTCGTCGACCTCCTCCGTTTGATCGAAGATCAGTTTGTCGTCGCCGGGCGCCGGGGCGTTCGGTGACGCCGAGTAGAACTTGATCTCGAGATCCCGATGGCCGTTGGGCGACGTTATGATCTCGGTGGAGACCTCCAAGCCTTTGGGCGACGACACGGCACCGTTCACTAGCCCCGGGCCGGACGACCCGACGCCATTCGTCGGGATACCGATCGAGTCGCCACGCCATAGCGTTCGACGCTTGCCACTCTCAGTCTGTCCCCTATCACCGATCACACCAACGTCTTTACTGGGCGCGGCGATCTCCTCGCTGAAGTAGCTGGACGGGTCGCTCCAGCTGCGTCTAAGCACGACGCCGGAGCCAGCGTCCTTCTCCGGATGGACCAGATGGTCGTTCAGCAGTTTCTCGACGCTGTGCCCTTGACAGTTGAGGGTGGGTCGCGAAAGGAACAGCGGCATGTGTGAGAAGTGGTTCGAGCAGAACTCGGTGGCGGTCGGCGTGTAGAACGGCGAGTAACAGTTCTGGTCGACGTCCCAGATCAGGCCGGATGGGTCGCAGTACCTGCATTGACACGAGCCTAATCCGTCCTTGATGCCGTCCTCGCAGCCCACCAAGTTGTACTCGTGCAGATAACGCGGCACCACGTGGTGGTGGTGGTGACTGCCGTGCCTGTAACCTTTCGGGACCGTTCGAATTTGCACCGGCACCACGACGTTTCTGTTGTCGTCCAGCACTTTCACTTCCACGTGCCGGTGTGCATACCTCTGTCTCGCGTCGGCGATCTCCTGCGCCGACATGCTCGCTGTCTGTGCTCTACACCCGGCGTACACGCTTTCCCTCGCTATGGGTGGCCTTCTGTGATTCCTGAGCTGAGGCGCGGCCTCGTAACAGCCGGCCGCGTACGGTTTTAAAGGGACCGCGTTGCTCGAGTCGCTGGCCACGCTCGCGCCGGACTGCTGTTGTTCCTCGTGTTTCGCAACCTCGCCGACAGCCGGGTTGTTCGTCGCCGGCTTCCTGTCCTTCTTTCTGCGCTTACGGGGCTTGATTATCCGCGGCAAACTGTTCTCCGAGTTGTTCGAGCCCGAGCTTTCGTCGCTGGCGATGCTAAGCGAATCGATGTTCGCTATGTTGGCCGGCCCGGTGCTCTCCTTGCCGGCGCAATCGGGCTTCGGGCTACCCTGCGGCTTCTTCGGCAACTCGGGCCTCTGCGGCCGCGACGGACACCTCGCGGCACCGTTCATCGTCCCGTTCGTCGTACCGTTCCCATTACCGTGGACGTAACTATTAACCGAGCCACCACTGCACGCCGCATTACTGATGCCATTAACGTTCCCGACGCTGTTGTGCAGCTTGCCTCGATTGTGAAACCGACCGGTCAAGATTAGCGGCGCTCCCTGCGTGTGGATGGCGAGCCTGGAGAGCGGATTCTTGGACAGGTGTGTCGACACTTGCTGATCGCAGACCTGCTGTTGCTGTTGCGGCGGCGGCGGCGGCTGTTGCTGTTGCTGCTGCTGTTGGTGTTGCTGTTGCTGTTGACCGAGGGATGGCGACGACCTCTGGTTACACCTTCGCGGGCTCGACGTCATGGATATCAAAGGGGCGCCGGCCCAACCGCCGGGACCATATTGCACCTGGTCGTTCGCGAAACTCTGTCCGTTGTAGCAACCCCTTGTCTTCCCTCGCGAGACAGGATCCTTCTTAGCCACGATCGGTTTGTGCGGCGCGGACCTCAGGTTCGAAGATATCAAGCAGCTGCCGATGTAACGCTCCACCTCTACGCCGCCCTGCGAGGCTGGGCTCATTTTATATCACCGACGTTGCCGATGCTGTTATCTTTCCTCGCGCGATCCTACACTTCAGGCTTGCATTAACTACCTGGATACATCGCCGTAGCACTATATCACACGTTCACACCGACCGAACGTTTCTTCTCTTTCGTTTTCTTTTTCTCGAAACTTGCACACTTCTGGTATTTAGCCCATTGTCATGGGAAACTGTATCAACTCGCGCTGCAGCCGCACAGAGTATCAGCGGCTCGGCGACACTGCTGGCAAAGTGGCGACGACCACGACAATGTTACGATTCTACAGAACTCTCTGACTAACCGTACGAAGCCGCAGCCGGAACGACACTGAAGCTGGATCCGGCGAGCGCGCCTACACCGTATTTCGCCTCGTTCTGCGACGCGAGCCAACCCCCACTAACTCCCGTCGCTACCACTTCCACCGTTACTGCCTCTACTACCCCACTCGATGCCAATACACACGTCCCCACCACCTTCGCCGTCACCTTTCTTTACAATGTACCTCTCCGCGCCGATGAACGAAACTGTATGCTCCTACACACATAACGCCGTTCCTTCCGGTGGACGATCCTGTCACAGTTTAGATAGGCGTCGAAGAAAGCTGAGCGGGAAAGACAGGAGGATATGAATGTCGTACCCGCGACCAGAAAGTGGAAATGATGGAAATTAACGGCGGACGAACTTCCACGGACCTGTTTTCACGCGGCGTGCTACTCGCTTTTTGTGGCACGATAGTCAGCGTTATCAGAAAACGACCACCGAATCTGAATATTCGAAAGCGTGATCGTGCCTTTCGTGGCGTTATTTAGAACAGTTTCTTTTTGTGGGTTTTGTCGGTGAAGGTGGTGCTACTAGCTGAGAGAAATTTTGATTAGTGTTGGCTATTTATAATGTTGGAGTTAACTGATAAACTACGCAGAAATTATAGCTTTCGATTGTGTTTTTATCTTGGTTGATTAGGTTCGGACCGATAGGGTGATCTGTGGATACATGATGGTGTTCGCTTTGACTCGTCACTCTTGATCATCCAGTCGTACTGTAGAGACGTGTCGTACGCATTTTTTAGAATAAAATCGTAATTATATTGAAAAGCATTCCACAATTTATTTAATAGCTGAATTTTCAATATTTAAGGATGTAATTTAAATATATACTTCATTTTTCCTGCTGCTATTTTCATAGCTCTGAAATACTGCAATAATATACATTTCTTTTTAATGCTACCACCATTTTGTATTATAATTTTTATTTTTGCCATGCACTAAAAAAATTCACGGTCTAATTTTCGACACAATTTTATGCATTTATGGCAAAAATTAGATATTATTAAATGAAGAAATACATTTTTATTTAACTTCTGTTTCTTTATGTCTTGAATCACAGTTTGTTATAAACATTCATCAAATAAAGCGTACGTACTAAAAGTATACAAAATTAGGTATAGAATACAAAGTTACAATACGACCGCTCTCTTATTAAAAGTTTAACGCATAAACAAAAACCGAAATCCTTTTATTATGTTTTACCAAAATGGCAATAATAAATCGTTTGAAATCGAAGGGAAATGAATAAATTCCGCGACTATTCGCAATGAAAACTTTTAATAATAATTATTACTTGTTACAATATAAGTACAAACGTGTCTCTACTTAGTATTCACATTGCATGAGGGCACAGAAAGATAATAAGACCGTTACCTTTCGCGTTTACTGCTTGTTCGCGAATTTATCAGCTGTAAGCAATTACTGTTGCAACAGAGTTGACATTTTATCGTCGTTTCGAAGACAGAAACCCATACAGATGAATTTCTTCGTGTCGTGTTACATGATCGGTTAAGGTAGTTATTAAGGACACTGTAATTGTCGTTGTTATGTAATTCTTACGTAACCGAATTCACAAAGATTGATAGCGAGAACGTAGTGCAAGGGTATCAATTTCTATTATTCTTTAGGTCAGAAAACAGCAAGTCAATACTGAAAATTGGTATCCCGCGCGTTTGCGCATTTTCTAATGGTTACAGTTCACATTTTTCTGTAAAATCAAAATTGCCTACATTAATTGTATGATACAGGAGCTAAGTAGACATTTATTTATTTTCTTAACAATTTAAGTGACTCGAAACTAATACTATATTCATAAATTTCCAAATGCTTTACTGTTATGCATGTAATATACTCATTCATGTCATACATGTACAAGATCTAGTAATTATAATGTTATAATACAAATTTTATGCGTCAGTGTCTAAATTGAGCTCAAAAAAGAATTTCGTAGCTGCGGTAACTTCTACATTTTGCTAAATTAACAGAAGGTTAAACGCTTTTAAAACGTTAATAACAATGTTAATAACAGCGCACACGTGTTACACATATTATATTTTTTATTTTATGTTTCTATGTTAGAAATAATAGAAAATATAAATATACAAATATGATATTTTCTTTCGTTTAGATATTAGTTTAATCAGTTTAATAAGTTTTCGTTTAAGTATTAGTAACAATATATAAGTTATGTCATGGTTATGTCAAGTTTAAAATAAAATTCTCGATGTTTTCTTATATTTCATCCTATTATTTAATAAGCCTGAAAAACTTGTAATTCAAAATTAAATGTGAAACAACTTATAAAAAAGAACAAAACGACATTTGGACGACGACCGTAGATATATGATAGAATCACTGGACGAATTTTCATGTGAAAAGAGTGTGATAAATGGTACTTTTTCGTATAATACGGGAATTGTTCATTCATTGCACAGATCACCCTACAATAATAGTTCGAAAAGATTCATTTTCGGGATCTGCCCGTGAACGAGACAAGCAACGACCGGAGAATCTTCGACAGGGAAACAATTAATTCGGATACAATGGATCGTCGAACGAAAAGGACGGGCAAGTTTCGGGTGACAGGCTTCTTCAAATTGCAATGCCTTCGCAACAGGGCAGCGAAATTCGAGAAGAAGAGGGTACGAGAATCCTGCGAGGACAGAAGTTATGTCCCGACTACCCACGTCCGGAGAACCGTCATCTGTGAAGTAGATGGCACGAGGACGAGACGAGAAAGAGTAAAAGAACGAGGAAAAAAGGAACGACGAGAGCCGAGGTTGTGGGCGAGGTGAGGCGGCCGAGGGGGAGAAGGAAGCCTGATATCTTAGATCAGGCCACGGCACCCTCGCATCTAGGCCACAAGCCTTTAAAAGTGGGTCACAAGTCATCAATCGCCCGAGGCACGCTACCGCCCTGGGTTGAACCCTCGCATACGACCCACCTACTCTCTAGAACGTCTCATCTGGAACGGAGTAACGCGACGTTCGAACCCTCCTTTCGTTCGCACTGCCATTATCAAACCTGCCGCCAACCTCCAGGCTTGTTCACTGCCACCTGGAACAACCGATCGCATCGTCCCGAGCGCGAGGAAACCATCAGCGAATCTTATATTACATGTCTCTCCAGAACGAATCCGACCGTGCAATTCCCAGACGGAACTTGGAGACCCGGTGAAAAATTGATCGCGAAACTGGCTGGACCGAGGTGTTGTAGATTTCAAATGCAAGTCACTAACCGTGATGCGTGGACGATTAAGGCTTCTTCCGCAACTACCTCGACCAGCACTTTTTCGCTTCCTGTCTATAAATGGATAACTCAAAACTGTGAAACCATCCAGAAAGTTAGTTAATGTAATAATGAATGAAATATGCAATATTTGAAATTGCACCGAGAAACGATACTTTTCTAAAAAAGAATTAATTTTATTCAATGAAGAAAAAGAAAATGCAACTATATGTATAACCAGCAGAATAGAACACTTTGTTGCAATGAACATATAAATTCAACGCAAAATGCAATAAAATGAAATTGTAACAATAATTTGGTAATGCGTGGATTCATCTCTGTTTTCAATGAGTTCAAATATTCGTGTCGTATTATTTCTTGTACTTATTCACAAACGACCTTAGCAGGCTTGGTTCTAGAGTTACGAAACATGAACGAATCAGTGTTTACTGTTTCTTTGTTTCAGAGTAAACACAGTCTGTCCTTCTAGAAAGATACTAAAAAGGTCATGTTTAAAGGCCTGTTTTGGTCGTTATTATATTAAGTTCTATGCATAAAAACTGAAAAGTTTTTCAAACGCTTTGGTCTTGAAATAGACAATGGTTTGTCACGTGTACATGACAACGTAATTTACGTTACATTGCACATTATTACGGGTTTCACTTGTCTTCCTTATTTATATCTGTTCTACCATAGCCTCTGTCTATTCTCTTTTGCTGTCTAACTCTACCATCTTTTTTCTAGTTTCTCAAGCCAATTTGTCCCTTCTTGAACACCTTATCGACGGCCTCGTCGATGACAGAGTTCAATTTGACGCCAGATGGCGTCATCCGTAGATGAGGTGTTATACCTTATCTTCGTTTTCAATCATGTCCTTAATATGCAATTTTTCTTTCTTCTATACATTGAGTGTTATCTGACAAATAGATTGCGAATTTTTAAACTTCTCTTTAATTCCAAGTTTTGTAAAATGGCGTATGAAAATTAGAATTCCCATAAACACCAGCAGTCTACTGATAAATATAAAAAAATTACCTTCTATATTACTTCGTCGAATTCTTAAGACAATGTACCTTTGTAGCTCTCGGGTGAGTCTTTGTCTTCTTGTTTATATTATGAGCTATAGTGTCTGTGGATGCATGACGAGAGCTTTGACTCGTCACTCTGGATTCTCCAG
>CM052166.1:965256-989392 GCA_028455555.1 Augochlorella aurata | reverse complement strand
TCCGTGAAATTCGGCCTGTTTTAAAACGGCGATTCGATGGCTATATATAGCAACGATGCTTTATTATCGGGGAACGGATTATTCGGAAAAGGCCACGGCTGATGAATTTTTTCAGAAATCGCTTAAAAGCCAAACGCAGAAAGTTGAACAATTGCAACAGAATATATATATATATATATATATATATATATATATATATATATATATGCAATTGACATATTTATGAGTAATAGATTAAATTTAAATCCGACGGATCGTTTCGACCGGCGCGGCGCGTCCCGCGGCTAGAGTTTTTATTATACCGATGGAATTCAATTAAACCAGGAGAACTGTCTGGAAATTATCACGTTAATCCTTTATAAACGAATTTATTAACCAAATTCGTGGCGGTTCGGCGTTATCGCGCGTGATGGAAAACATCTCTTTTTGCGACAATCGTTTTTCTTCCGCTGCCCGTGTTATAACATGCCTTATCGATGAATTTTGCGTGCCAGCAACCAAAAACCCGACACAATAAAAAATTCAACGTTGTCGGAGTGAAGTAACGCATTGCGGATCTGATTTTGCCGGACGTGTATAATTACGGTTCATTATTTAAGCGTGTTACGCTAAATTAAATGCGATTACGCTTGGATCACGTGCTGCACACTTCCGTTCATAAGGACGAAGACACCCAATAATTTAAAAGAACTGCTACTATTTTATCGGTAGTATATAATTACTAGCATTTAAGACATTAAATGATTTTAAAAATATTGTTACATTATTGTTGATGTATTAAAATTATTGACAAAGGAAATACTCAGACTAATAATTGTTACTAACTTTTGTACTGAACTAGGAAAAACACGTATCGAATATGTTCGTCTCAATAAAAAATTTGTGCTGTGCTTATAATAGATAATTTCATGAAAATTAATTTTTTAATTATGCTAGCTTTTAGTGGAAATTGACAATAATATCATGACAGCTCTTATACTATAAACATTGTATTATTGCAGATATGAAGTTAAAAATACAATTGTTTTTGCAGAACAATGCATGGATTTTGTTAAATATTCGAACAGTTCTTGTAATATAATACAAAAAGATAGCAAATTCACTACATTACATATAACCTAGTAATCTCATTGGCACGTTGGATGGTGACTTAGCAACCATAACAATCCCATAAATCTGATCAACTCCAAAAACTGAAAAGAGGTTAATGTCAAGGTTATGTTTATGTCAAGGTTTATGATAATCACTACTATTCATTATTATATGTAACCTTGTTTCTTAAGCCATACTTAAGACCATACTTTAAACCCTCGAGACGAGGGTTAAAAGTTTATCATAGCGGATGAAGATTATCATATTTGAACTCTTTTGCATTCTAAACGTTCTAGTAAAATTCTGCTTTTGAGAAGTAATAAAAAATTAGTGTCATCGACATGTGATAGGTACGGCAGCCAACGCGTTTAGAATGAATTATCTCTGATTATTGCGGCTGCGGAAGAAATCGCAAGACGGTGAGGCTAATTATGTAGTGACGTATACAATTCCGAAGGGTAAAAGTTTTTGCGGCCAATGCCGCAGCAATATCCCAACGGATACGTTAGAACCGTGATATGGAACGACATCGAATCTGACTGGCTGGTATATGGGCAGGTCATCGAATATAGGAGAGAATGACGAGGACACAACAGCTTACGAACAGGGCGATATACCATGGGACATTTCTCCGTGTGAGTTGTGTTTGTGTGTGTATATATATGTGTGTGTGCTCGGAAAGGGGGTGCGAATGGGTGGCAACTCGCACACCAAGAGACGCGACGCGACGGTTCGATACAAGTCTCATTCCACCGAGGGACAGCGCAATCATACTGGTTAATCAATACTGACGAATTATCGCGAACAGAGCGGAGATTTGATTTCCCAGACGTGTGTCCCGGCAAAGGAAGTGACAGACGACAGACAGATTTCATGAGAAACGAAAACATTCGTTCCGACCGAAAATGTTGGAACGCTGCGAAACCGAAATTTTTATCGAAGCTTTCGTTCTATCCAGTTATAACGCTTTTTGCCTCGCTTCTTAAATTCTACTCGTACTTGAAAATAGTTTTTAACGAAAAACGAACATTGAATCTCGAAACGAACATTTTATCTGAAATAGAATAACAAATAATTATTTGATATAATCAAATTATTTCAAATACCTTATTATTCTTGTTTCACAGATAATATAGAAAACTATCTTTACTCTGTTTTCGATTCAAATAAATTGTTTTTAAATCATTTTTTATTTCATTTATTTTTGAGTCAATTAGAATTAAAATTATTGAGACTTGATAAGAATTCTTGAATTAATTGTTTGAAATTATCTGAAAATTATTAAGTTAAGTTAACTTAAATTTACTTGATATGGATAATTTTGAATTCCATTTCACATAAAATTCGCCCAGGACTGATCATTCATTAGTATCGCAGGTTTCGAATTTCAATTTTTAGGTTTTCTTTTGCTTCGTAATTAAAGTTTCAGTATAAAATGCAATACATGTATCTAGCAAAATCTAACATTGTATGAAAAAGATGTTTCAGACATGAAAAAGGCTATTCTTCTTATTCCGACAATAAATGTTGCAAAATCTTGTTCCATTGCACTTGAGTTAGGAGAATGAGGATAATTTAATGAAATAGTATCGGTAAAAACGTTGCTAGATGTTTTTGCTATTCCCTGGAAAGCGATCCGAATTCCCTGAGAAAACTTTTTTCCGTGCTAATAACACAGACTGTTTTACGATTATCCTTTTGAAAGAATACCGTGGAAGATACAACGCGAAACTTGTAAAACATGTTACCGACAGACGATGCACGTCTTTGTAATCGATTATTTCCCATTGCATATAAATGGACTGCACTCTCTTTTGTTCTTACTTTTCCATTACGTTCCCGGTCCATACACAAGCGTGTCCATGGTCCGCGAGTTTATTACAATTATTTATTAGTAAAGTTTACTTTCACCAAAGTTTATTTTCACGCGTGCATAATCCTCACTGCGTCCGAACTACGAAACTGTTTACAACATACCAAACTGTTTCAATCCCCGATAAAATAGTTCCTCAAGTAAAAATCCATAATCCTAGATTGGATTTGAAAATGTGCAGTAATCGCAACATTTCTGGTTCTGTATTTTATTAAACAATATCAGGACAGCACTGTAATTTTCAGGTACACCACATGTATTGATTAAAAAATCAAAACCACAGTATAACACCGTGTATTTTACTATTATCCATTTGAAAGAACATTCTACAAGGTTCAATGTAAAACTTATGGATCAAGAATTCGTTTATAATTTTTGGTATTAATAAATTTGATTTTGTAAGCGATCCGTTCAAGTCAAATTATAAAGTATAATTTAGATAAAATATAAAATTACATCAATGTAAGATATAATTTCCTGAACATCGCTTGAATTTTCAAATATACGTTAACTGCAAAATTTCAAGTTCTATATTTTATTAAACGTATTTTACTATCACGCTAAGAACGTGTCAATTTTTTAATTAACAGATGCGCTCCACGTATCGGCTAAAAAATCAAAACCGCAGTAGAACACGCAGTTTCCGCGTAACATTCACATTGTAACAATGATAAAAAAAGCTGTCGATCAGATTCTCTATCTGTAGCATTTAAAAAAAAAAGGCAAAAATCGCTGTGATAATATAACCGAACCGAACACGTACAATACTGACGGTCGATCGAGCATGTTGTAGGCAGCGCTATTATTCCGTTGATATAGAATTCCTGTGGCTCGCTAAAGAACACAAAAAGGTTTAAAACTTTTCCGACAGTCCAATAGTTATTTCGTTATCTCGAACGCGGCAGTTCCCGATTTTATACGCGGCATACTTCGTTTTACGGAATAAATCATTCTGGTAATCGAATACACGTTTGCAAACCATTTAACCCCGAATGGCTGGATATGGTGAAAAAAAATAATAATTGAAATACTCTTCCCTGTTTTTTTTCCTCGTTCGCTGACGCAGTGCTGTACTCTCGTCGTTGTTCCAGGTCCCGGAACAAATAAAACGGCGTTCGAAAATATCGAGTTCGCAACCTTGCGAACTTCCGACTGGAATAACTTGCAGAAGAAACAGTTTGTAGGTGAAACTTTTCTACCAGATCCTCGAAGATATCTAGGTCCTTGTTATCAATGGCTGCTCCGCCGTCTGTGTTTCTAACAGCGGTCGAAATTAATCCTTTTACAGATCTTATTCACTTTCTCGCAAATAAAGTTATCCCTTTTGCAGGTCTTATTCACTTTTTTGTAAACGTGCCTAATTCATCCTTTGGCAAGTTAAAATTGTAATCAAACTCAACTAAAATGAATAACGATTTATAGTTATTTTATATTTTATACCTAAATTTAAAAATTGAATAACAGTTTATAAATGATTTTTTAAAATTGATGCGGATTGATTATTCCTGATGGAATTTATATTATATTATATCCAGTACAAGTGAAGGGGTTCATTTGATTTACAAAGTCTGATTTGCAACAGAATGAATAAAACCTGCAAAAGGATTAATTTGACTTGCTGAATAGTGAATATAATCTACTGAAGGATTAATTTTGAATGCAGAAAGTGAATTTGATCTCCAAAGTATTGATGTAAAAGGTGGATTTGATATCCGGGGTATCAATTTCGAGTGTGAAATATGAACGCGATTCACGAAAGGATTAATTTTCAATGGAAAAAAGTAAACATGATCTACAAAACGATTCATTATTAATGAAAAACCTGTATCTATATCGATCTCTGTGTCTCGATTTCGATATCCGTCTGTACTCGTTGTTTGCACGATCCTGTTCGAAAAGATTTCAAAAACTCTAGAATGGTATAATTAAATCCCGGCCGGAAGCTTTCATCGACCACCCACGCTCGTGTCAGTACACCGATCCGGTTACAAAGTAGAAAAATGATTATTCATTAACCTGAACGCGGGGGATGTCGGACTTTTAGCTTATATCTTACAACAAATTTCAAAGTTGCCCCCGTACTTTACTTCAAACTGGAAAAATATGAAGTAATCTTGCTGCCTGTTGGAAGTTCGCCGGGGATGATAAAATGAACGACGAGAGCTTCTTTGTCGGATCATTTTTTAAATTTTCCGCGTCGAATTCCTACTACACGGGGAATAATTAGTTTTCCTTGAAATTAAGCACGCCACCACCGGCATGGGAAACTTTAATTAAAATCCTTTCGCGCATTTTTGCAATTACGTCCGATGGGCTTTGGTAGCAATGGCATGATAATCATTGCCAGATTAAATGGTAACGAATGTTTATGCAATTTTACAGTTGGTTGAACAAAGTTTGAGGATTAGAAGAATTTGATTGTTCGCAGCAGTGCAATTCACTGATAAAATGCAACGCGAAGATTGTATTCTGTTTTATTGAATTTTCTGTTAAGTTTATCGGAAAATTCCATATTTTACAAATGCGCGAGGCAGTGGAATGCACCCGTGACATTTGATACACTTCTACGATTGCATAAACAGATCTACAATTTCTAGTTTAGCCTGGGAAATCTGCATCTCGCTCGCAGCTACGTAAGCAAAAGCAGGGACCTCAAATCGGGGAGTAAAAATAGTGAGACGTGCATCTGCTTGCCAAACCTTCACCAACATAATTCACTGCGAGGAACCTTCCCACTCTCACCTTCGCTTTCACTACCTTTCCCCACTTGCTTCCTTATTTCCTCCAAGATTTCCTCGCATTATAAAGAACGATGTGCAGGATGTTCCATAACACGTGGGATCTTTCCGGAAGGCTGATACAGCGGAACCTCGATTATCGTCCAATATCAGAATTCTCTATTGTCCAAATACGTTTCACAGACGATCAGCTCGATTCGGAGCAATCCATATGCAGAACATTTTACTGGACAAATCAGGGACAGTGTACATCGCCATAACTGTTATAATAAATGGGAAAAGAATCGTTGCATAAGAATTATTATTTAAATTTGAACGTCTTTAGATATAAGTGGACTACGGATCTTTATGAAAATTCTAATGATACTGTATTTCCTTGCTGATTGTTCCTTTACAACGCAACACGAACGACGACACTAATTAAACAAATGCACATGTTGTAAATATGAATCGTCGAATCAACGAAAGATTATTCAATTACAATGATCAATTCGTCCAGATGTAATCAAAATTTACGGGTGTAACAATTGAAAAAAATTAATGATAATGTAAAGGTTAAAATTGAAGAATTTAATAAATAAACTAGTTAGTTGATTCTTTATTTTCGATAAGATGCTTAGAAGGACATATTTCCTGCTTCTATACCTGCTTTAATAAACTATGGAAAAAGTACTTTACATTTTATCATTATTATTCAAATCGATTTTTTTTTTAAATTAATTCTAGTGCGAATAAATACTTATTCGAATAATAGGTAACTTCTTATTCGAATGAAATGCCATTAGAATCAACTGTAATCCAGATAAATTGATACGCCATTGTATATATGTTTGATAGTCTTGAGTAAAATTTTATCCGTCGGCCTTTATCTCTTATCCATCATCCGAATAAATTGTGCACGTTTGACGAAACGAAATCTTTATTTTTATGAATTTTAATATTGCGCGCAGCTATTTGCACGAAGTAATAGGAACGTCTCCATATAAAATGGTAACGATCTAACAGCGAAGCACATGGCTTGGTCTACTCTACTCTTCTCTGACCTACTGTCCCACTATTGTTTTGTCACACACACACGTTCAGTAAGATACCCGTAGCAATGACGCAGGAAATCACTCGAAAAACTTACTTTCTCCTGACGTCTGATTAGCGTTTAAAGCGTAGCCCTCTTTGTCGGACGAGACACTGACAGTTGCGTAATGTTGATCTTCGAATCGGTTGCTCAACGATTCAGGTATTTTTTCAAACTCTGCATTTGCAAAGCACCTCGATTAACATATCATGCGAGTTTTATTTCTGTTCTGTTTCCCTAAGTGAAATCAGTTCTTAAAAGATAGTTTGTATTTTCTTGTATGTTTTGAAAGCGAAGCAAACATATTGGAATTGCCAGGTTCGTTACAGCATTTTATGGTTCATAGAATTGTCGAGATTATTATCTTAATATCTTAACGTTTTAACATCTTAACATCTTAATATTGAATATCTACCTAACATCTATTCGAGTCTCGCAGCTATGAAATTTGGACTAGGTTTACAATTTTCTTGCAAGTATCTGTTTCATTTCACACATTATAAATTTTAACTGAATTTGAAAAGAATTAGATTTTGAGGTAAAAATATTTCTTTATGAAACAATGAAAGTGTTTAAATTTTCATCGCGACAATTCAATTAGTAGATATAAATACAGTCGATATAAATCTACTGTAGTTCCTAAGAAAACGTGCATTTATATTTAAAGAATATTAATATTTAATATTAAAAAAATATTATGATGTGAAGAAATTTTAGTTCTTACTAAAAATTGATTTTCTTTGTTAGAAAGCTTACAGAGACAATCTGGACTCTAAAGATTTTATCCAAGTACGCAAAGGCACGGTTGAAAAGATATAATTATAATGAATACTGTTATTAAGGCAAAATCTAAAGCAGTTTTGCGACAAAGACGTGATTTTCTTGCAGTTTCCGAGATTAACATTTTCAATATACGTTCCGCAGTCGCTTTCGTTAATTTCTGCTTAGGAGCGAGAACAGATAAAAACTTTAATTAAGAAGGCGAAGAATTCGGAGCGCCTTTCCTTTTCTCAATAGCAATCGACGTGACGTTAGCGTCCGTGAACCAATGTCTTCATTAAGCTTTTATACCAAATTGGTAAACGTGAAAAACTTGATTAAGGAAATTAAATTTTGCAACCGGCAGAAACGTTTATTGATTACTTTCAACGTTGCATCAATACACGTCAACTTAAATAGCAAGAAGTTTCGAGAGTTAGAAATAATTGATTTATCTAGACTAATTGAGTTTAGTCAGAATTATTTAGATTGAGTTGTGAAGATTAATATGTTTTCAATTACATTTGTATCGATTTTTAAAAACTGTATTCTAAGAAAAATAATTGTAAAAATTGATCAATTTCTAATTGTGTTCCAGTATGTAAAGAGAAGTTATACAATCGGTGTAAAAAATATTCGTACATCTTTCAAAGCGGAATAACGTTTTTATAATTGAGACAAGCGATCTGAATTATCTTCAAATATTAGACGGATTAGTTTATTAGATAATGGCTAAAAACTTATTCTAAGAAATTGTAATTGGATGGGACGGTAAACAAAAATAGTAGCTAATACTGTAGAAAAGTTAATAAACACGAATAATTTTCAGTTCGTATCAATAAAGCCAAAATAGTATTTCGAACCTGTAAATATCAAATGTTTACAGCGAAAATACATTTTTCAGCGGATTAAACTAGATTAAATTTTAACTGCTCGGACTTCTTGCAACATAATCTTCTTTTGGAAGGACAAATATTTTATTCAAATGCAGCTTTTCTGCCGCAATTATATTAAAACTTCTCAATAATTCTTGTATTAATATTGTACAGTTCTTGTATTGTTTAATCTCTACGGTTATTCGAGGGATTTATTCGGTATAATATCTGAATAAAATTTTATTCGAAGAATTTATTCGATATTTGATCCGAATACAATTTTATTCACATCAAATATCGAAGAATTTATACGAATCATCATCCGAATCATTATCTAGATCATGATCCGAGTAAAATTATATTCGAAAGATTATTCGAATAAAATTTCGTTCGAAAGATTATTCGAATAAAATTTCATTCGACAAATGTATCCGAAATGTTGTTCGAATAAAGTTTTATTCGAATAATGAGCCGCTCTGCAACAATGTTATCGGAGCTCTAAGCTTGTTCCACGTTTTTAGGTGATTTCGAATTTACTACCGGTGTTCCAGAGAAAATATCTTCTCTTAATGGATCACTTGGTTTTGGTGGAGAGTCGCATCGTTTATGGGGTTTCATCGTTTCAGGATACGAGCTCGCTAAACTACAGAGAAGAACACCGCGATCTCAGGTAGGTAAGCATGCAGTAAGCAGGTTTAACGACCGCCAGTCGTTATGTCTCGGTGTTAATGGGCCTATATCCTGAGAACCTGTCATTTCTTGCATAAGCGAACTCGTCGTCCAGCTGCGTGTACGCTCGATTCCGATCGGTAATCGCACAATGATCTTTCCTGACCCGTATCGAGTATTGGTGCCTCGCCTATCCAGCATTATGTGCATTTTGATTAATTAATGCCCATTCTGCAAGTAAGCAACATTCATATGAGCCGTTAATAACGGTCTCCGATGTAAATATAGGATAATAAATAACAGTCATGCGATCCCAATAGCTAGAGGATACTTAGTAACGGGCCCGGGATACCAGTAATCGTGTTACTTCTAGTAACGACGCTGAAACCTAAATAGATTATTATTAAATTGTAATTCAAGTCGTCCTATTCATTCATGTTGTTAACAGACTTGCTACTGCACTCGTTTTCGATCGAGCGCGTATTGCAATTTTATTCATGTTAAAGAATGGGATAATAAGCTGAAAAACAAAGAACAAACACACAATTGTGTGGAACTCGTCGAATCAAAGAGGTACGAGACTTAAATTCTCTCATTGCGTAAAAGGATGCTATAATTGTCCCGACAAATGTAAAGTGCATGTATCAGTAACAGTAAATTAAGATCCATTTATATCTCTTGATTAAGACGAGAGTTAAGTGGATATTTTTTATATCTCTCATATTTTCAACTGCCTTAAAGCGTTTCTACATTTCGTTAAAATCCAGCTCCATAATTCAAACCAGCTTTCATTGATCTCTTAACGAACAAATATTATGGTATTATTTTCTTACTTTTACACAGTTTTATGGGCACAATAAAACGATGCAATTTTTGTTTCAACTTTTTTCAATGTCATTCAATAGCTTTGAAATATTTTCCAAAAGAGAACGTATTGAAATGTTTTCAGAGGCTGTTTTGACCCCTTTAACCTCTTGCGATATCATCTTCTTCGCAGTTACGATGCTTAGAACTTTTTCGATTGCAATAATTTATTAAAAAAGAAAGATATTGCTTCTAATATTCATCACATTTCAGAGTCAGTGTAAAAATATACGGTTACATTATGTATAACTTAGATTTTTCACGATCTTTTACTTTTTTATTGATAAAGAAAAATTAATAAAAAGATTAGTAACGAAATTATTATAAGTAATATTAAACAAATTAAGATATTATATATATTAAATTTATATATTAATAATATATTATGTATGTATTAAATTTGGTTAATTTTTAATTGGAAATTAAATGCTCTATCTATGTGCAAAGATGTGAATCGATCAAAAATCTTCGCACTCATTTCGCTGCAAACCAGGGTAAAGTGTGTCAATTACTGTGCCGATTAAAGTGACGACCGAAATTTTCGGCAAATTAAATAATATTTTTTACCTATACTACATTTCTTAAAACGTTTATATAAATACGAATTTGTTCACAATTGAAATATATGACTTTTAAATGTAAATAAGATTATTGTAAGGGCACAGCGATTGACACACTTACCCTAGTCGAGGAAGCAGAAGAAAATATTTTCATTCATGCGTATCAAAGTTAAATCCGAGTCGAATGCACTGCCAGCTGCCAAGGCCATAGTCCTAACAATGAGAAGACGTACTCACCGATCTACCAGGGTGAAGTTTAGCGACATACCTGAAACAAAAGAAAGCAAGACAATGTTAGACCGCACACATTGGTACTGCGGCGCGGATTGAAAAACTCGCAACGAATTCAGCCGCGGCATTCATTTCGTACAATTACTTAGACGCGTGTTTGCATAATTTTGCATAATCTAATCCTAGGCGAACGTGCGAGGTATAGAAAGCCAGCACCAGCAAGTCTACAACGCGAATTTGTCGTTCGGTTACGCAAGTGCCCTGCTATGAATAGAATATCGCGAAAAGAAAGGATACGAAACCGGTTGGTAAACAGTTCTGTTTCATCCACCTGTTATGGATCGTTAATCGCGCCCAAAGCAGTTTCCATGATCCTATTTTCTTTTTTCTACGGGCTGGTGGTATCGTCGTTGTATAATAACGTAATCTTGTTACATAAGTATCACGGTTTATGGGAGGCACTGTGAACTTGTGCAACGGTTGCGCCACAAACGCGGAAAGGGGGAAACCGGAACGTAAGCTGCGCGCTATCGAACAAACGAAATCAGATTAACAGTTCCTTTGGTCGTCCAGCAGTTTTACGAAGCGGTTCGTTAACCCTCGCAAGGCGAACTTGTTTTGACAACTGTCATAATTGCAGCGAATAGCTTTTTCTAAAACCTTGTTTTTAGATGTATTTTCAACGCAGATCTTCGAAGCTGCTTCTTCTAGATACTTTGATCTTATAGTTAGTGGCAGATATAATATAATATCTTATATTATATAATAGGCAGATATAATATAATATCTTATATTATATAATAGGCAGATATAATATAATATCTTATATTATATTATACGATTAGCATTTCGTTGTTACTAATAAATCTCTACAATAGACGGAAAATTTATTTTTATTATACGGCAATCTTCGCTTCAATGTTTAAATATTAATGATAGATGAGTAAAACTGAATTTCAATTTAAGAGGCTTCAATAATGTACATATTTAGCAGATTATGTTCCAAACCTTCAAAACGAGTCTGACACGATGTTATAGGGCAAGGGGTTAACCGCCCAATATCAACTTCAAAAATTACGCAAGAAGATGTATGCTAAAGCAAAATAATATAAGCAAACATATAATTATGCATTCTCTTAAATTGTACGAAACAATAGCATTATTTCATTCCCAGGGTGACATACTTCTGTTCTCACAGAAACGAATAAAATCACCTCGGCAATCTTCCGAGACGAAATACTCGACTGCGTCGTCCGAAGATTAAATAGGATTCGCTCGAAGACTTCGGAACTAATCGTTGAAACAGCGTCCACTAAAAAAGTTTCCAGTAAACAATGTTATCAACCTCCTGTCCGTACCGTTGACATTCAATTAGAAAGTTCCCGGCAAAGTGATTCTATATAAATCGTGTTCCGGCGAGGCGGCGGCGTTGCAACTGGCAACTGGAGGTAAAAGAATGACACGGAAGCTCGTCACTGCTGCCAACGACGACCCGTAATGCACTGTAATACAGTAACTTCCGTCAAGTGGAGGCGCGAGCCATGTATCCAACGAGTTAAGCGCGATGCCGTGCCATCAGGTATTTTACTTCGCAGCCACTGTACCGGGTATAGTTTTCTCATCCTCATTATGTATTCTCCTGATGGCCGTTTAAACCCCCACATTTCATGGCCCCAAGGCAAAAGTTTGCGCGCCGAGCCACCGGAAAGTTCAATGAAATTAACTCTGCTTTGCATACACTTAATAGCCCGTATCGCGATCTGCGAGCGTACCGTACGGTCCCAAGCGCGCCCTCGACCTCGCCCCTTCAATCCTCGCCGCCCCGCTTTTCCGTGCGAGCGACTTTTACCGGGAGAAATACGAATCTACCTACCGATGACACGTGTACGTTAGAATGCCCCTCGGCCATACGGCAAACATTTCTTTTTGGGCTTAACCATCGAGTGGTGACCGCTGTTGTGATATCACTAGTAGTGACCTCACCACATCATACCATAACCCATCTAAATACCTCCTCCAATAGCGACGTTGCAACAAATTTTCTTATATGGAATTTCTTTCGAGGTCGTCGATGTTGATTTGCACATAAGTGCATGTTCTTTTATGTATTTTATTTCATTATCCTGAGTATGCAAGTTGCGTTTCGACTGTGCATGTGCCACGCCTAAACGGTGTTAAAGCTGTTGTTGAACCAAATTGGTCAGACGAACGTTAAGATGTAAATTGAAATCTTAATATCACTCGTGTAAATGAAACAGAAAGTAGATCATTTTGTTTGCTGGTAACATTAGCGCTATGACAAATTCTATTTGTACGATTGTTTTCGCAACAGGATGCACTACAATTTTTAAAATAAAGTAATTAATGTCTACACGAGTTTTCTGTTGATTGCGATCTTTTTAATATTTCACTATCTAAATACTTCTCCGTTGTGTACATATTTTGCGAGGTATGTTTTAGTATTGAAGAATAAATTATGCATACTTGAGCCGTATCTGTCCACTGTTCTGTATTCATGGCTATCATGCATTATGAAAATTTTATTTAATGTCACAACCGAGGTGAAGTATGCAGGACATTATGTGAGATAAACATTTTACGATATAATAACAATTTTTATGATTTCATACTAGGTTATCGTTCTAATTTTGATGCATGTACAATTTTGGAAAATGTTTCAAGCAAACGTTACTCAATCTGGTAGGAGTTCTGTGAATATATGAAAGCTTGTCTATAATGCAATTACCAAAATTAACTTGACTTTGGAATCTCCTGTACATATTCGTGCAACAAAAAATTATTTAAACCCGATGATGTTAATATCTTTGACGTACAACTTTCATATTGCGAGCAGTTTCAGTGAAAAACCTTTTCAGCTGAAGTATTATCAGTTAAATGAAACACAAGGTACATTACAATTCCAATATAGACGAGTCTTTTCCGTTAATTGGATTTCATCCAATTTAATTCTCAAAATATTGCTAGTACAATTATCCGAGCGGTACACTAGGATTAACTGCACGTGTAGCGGTTCATTTCAGTTCACAGAAGGGCTCTAAATATTTGAACATGTCTGGATCTGAACCATTATTTATTTTCCATCACGATTGCAACAGGGATGTGTTGCAGAAGAACTGTAATTGAAAATGGGTGTTTAAAAGTGATTATTTTTATTGCTGCATATCCCCAATTTGAATCCAACAGTTGGACAAATATTATTACTACAACTTTGTGATTCGTGCTCGTTTTATTAATTTCTGTCGCATTTAGATCGATGAACGTGAAAATAAAAGCGTAGAAAATCTTAAGCGATGCAAAAATTAGTTAAATCTGAAATAGCAGAAAGATTAAAAAGAATTAAGGATATCGACATTTTATTTTCAATTTATTAAAACGATTAAGCTGGACTGAAGTGTTTAGACTTTTCACAATATTTAGTCTACCGTATGCTTTGGATTGAGACATTTATCCAATTTATTTCTGCGAAAGAGTCTTGCAATTCCAACAACTTAAACCTTTACTTGATATACTAGAGCCAAGAGTGATCTCAACGTTGCCTTTTTAATTAATTCCCAACTAACAATTTAAAAAATCCTTCGTTGTTTACCGTCACTGCTATAGTATTTTATTAAATGCAACGCATCTCTAGTATGAAATATTGAAACAATTTAGCCAAACGAAGTTGTGGTATCCCTGAATATATCATGCTATGTATGATGACCATACTGCGGATTTAAATGCAAAATCAAAATTATGCGCATCTTCTAAACTAGTGCTTCTAAATAATTCTTCTAAACTAGTGCTCTAAACTATTCAAGTAATTTCGTTCAATCTAAGAAAGGTTATTCTGTTTGAAAAGATGTCCGAATATTAATGCAAGTCAATGTACTTGGAAAGAGTACGGTACCCGTGGAAGAGCGACTACCACCTTATTCACCCATCGCCTGGAGAAAAGTCAGACGGTACGGTACGGGAAAAGAATGATCAATATATCAACGGATGAAAGAATAAGCAGCATTCTTTTCCACGGAACATTTCCCATTTCAGTTCCCCGGCGGATAAGCTTCCTTGTTCCTGTTCGAAAACATTGGAAGGACTGGTGCGTTGACCCTCGGGACATAGATCTGCCGCGCGGCGTTCACCGTTTACCGGCATTATTCTATCCACTTATGCAAATAGGATCTAGCGTGTACAGTGGGATCGAATAAAAAGAGCCGACCACGGAAAACCGATGGTCTCTTAAAGCCAGTGCTTGTATAAACTTCGATCCCGTCACGTCGTAAATCGAAAACTCGCGGACAGTTTAACGCATCGGGCTGCCTTTCCATATCGGGCTCGCACTTTATGGACCGCGAGCGGAGTTCGTCCCTCGCGTGTTTTCTGCACACCGTGTACAGTGCTTTATCACCCCTTAACATTTCTTTAATGTTATGGAAGGACACCGACGCCGGACGAGGTTAAATCGGCTCACGGCCACGCTCGTAAACGCGTCGTTAAATTAAAACACTTATTTATGCGAGCCGGCTTCTTATCGAGCAATAATTGATACGATTATACCGGCATTAGTCGAACCACGGCTATACCCGATCGCGTAATAGAATGACAAATGTCTTTTCCAAATCGGATCTCCATAAGCAATTCAGCCGGTTGGCCGGCGACGATCGCGGTCGTCGACGTGTCAATTGGTTTTAATGCGACGATTAAAATATAACCGCTAATAAAGGAGCGAGATCGTACACCCATTAAAACAGCTCAATTAAGAGGAGCAACGATTCGGTTCGTGCTCAATTACGATAAAAGCGACTTCACGGTTGTTAGCAGAGATAACACCAGTGTTTATCTTCGTGTCGAAGTCACAATTCGATCTGACTGTAACTTCGTTGCAACAAGGCTTAAGGTAGGGTCTCCTATAAGCGTCAAACGTAAATGGCTGGACGTATGCGTTCGCCGCTTACGATTGGATGCAACGCGCGCACGCAGATGATCTTTTCTATTAGCGTCGGACGCGTGCGACCAGGCGCTTGCTTCGCGTCGGATTTCCGCATGATGCATTCATTATTCGGTATATAATAGAACAGCGTGTGTAGAGAATATATAATATTTTAAATGGCTCGAAATTTACTTGCACTTTCGCTACTCTTAAAACAAGATGACGACGATGAAGAAATTGTGTCGAGAATTTTGACAAAAGGCAAACGAAAGGATGTTAAAGGTGAATAGAAAAAGCGAGACGAAGAGGGTTAGTGTAGCATTTTAGCAAGAAAACATTTCACAGGAACAAATTAATTTTATCTTAACTCTTATTGGCATTAATCCTTGGACAGTTTTATACGTAAACATTGAAATTAAATGCAATGAATTTGCGTCTAGACTGCTTCCGAAGCAAACGATCGTCTGATGCATATGTCGGACAAGTATAATGGAACTTCATTGTTTTTTCAGTAATTAAACCGATGAAACGACACTTGAATGATGAATATAAACTGTAAAAGAATTCTTTTTTGCAAAAAGATGAACATGAATTACAAAGGGATTAATTTGTAGTGTAACATGGTGAATATTATCTGCAAAAGAGTTAATTTCGAATGTAAAAAGAATATGAGTTAAGAAAAGATTAATCTGTAATGAAAAATGTGAAATATGCACTACAAAGGGATTATTTCTAATATAAAATGATCGAGGACGTAGAAATGTCGATTGAGGCTATAAAAGAAATCGTAGTTCAAAGGATTAATATAGCGAATTTAGGAACGAGACAAGGTACTAATTGGACTTGCACTTTTTCTCTACGACTTTTGACTCTTTAGAATCGCGATCGCGGTTCCACTGTGCACCGAGATTCGTCCAATACTGCCAGTTTTAAACGTATGGTAATCTATACGGAAAGCCAGAATTCTATAGGCCAGCGACCGCCATCTCGCTAGGGAAATCTCCAGGCAATCATAAACGACCGATGAAGCATAAAACGCGTGAAGTACGAGGCAATCCATAATCGCACTCGCCAAGTAGCCTAAAAATCCGGCGTGAGTCATCGGCAACCCACGGAATGCATCACGCCGTGATCCCAATCATCGAGCCTCGCCATGATCGATAACCGTTTTCCTTTTAAATAATAACCGCAACAGAGTCGGCGATGTTTTACACCAACGTCGTTTCATTATACACGGATACCCGGCTTCAGACTTTTCACCCAATCCAAGCATCCCAAAGTCTTCTACAAACCCCTGAATTCACCCTTGACCCATCCTCAAACTTCGACTCATCCATACAGGGTAGTGGAGCTAGTTACTGCAGGGTAGCCAATTACTGTGCCTTTTGTTTACTTCGAAGCATAACTTTAACTTTATACGAATGGAGATCGATTTCTTCTGTATTTTACTCTGATACCTTTTTACCGAGAATGTTCCATCTAGTTCCATCGATCCAGCTGCAAAGAAATATGCCGTTCTATTTAGAAAAAAATAATGCAGTTGCACTTTGCAAGTGCGCTGACGCGCTTGTGAAAAATCGTACTACAGGATACTAGAGCTTGTTAAATAGCAAAAAATTCTCCTGTGCAACTTCTTTTTTTGAAATTCATCAGAAGCAGAGCTACAGCTCGTTTCAGTTACTAGAATCATCCTGTGTTTTATGTGATTTCGGTTAAGTTACGTTGTGTTTCACGAATGAAATACTGTTTAACCAGTTAAGTGTGTTTGACGACTATATCCATCATGGAGATGTGGCAGAATTTTCTGTCATGACGACTATATCCGTCGTGCGTAAAATTTTGCTACAATTTGATGTTTAAATTGTAATTCTCGCGAAAACTAAATATATTCGTAAATTTTAATATGTTTAAAATGTTTAGAGGTCAAGGCGAAATGAAAGAAACAAATGAAAATTATAAATAATTTGATTTGGATTCGTCTTTTTGAAAGAGATCGCCACAGTTAACTAGTTAACGGAATGCAGCAACAATCACAAAACTCGAAAAAAAGAAGAGAAAGAAAATAGCAGAGGGGAAGTTGCGATTAGAAAACAAAGGAATCGCGGTGCAGTGACTTCAGCGTTCGGAACGTCTCACGGTTATCGCTCGGTTGACCATTATCTCGCGATCGTTAAGGTCGGCCGTTTAATCAGACAATCTTGTAGCGTCTCGCGTGTCGCTGAACCATCACGATCAAGTGATCAATATAGATCGTCGAACACGTACCGCTCGGTAAGTGCCCCCGAGATTACGTAGATTGTAGACGGCGAACGCCTTTGAACTTGGATGTTCGATTAATCAATCGGGAGAGAGAATGAGAGATGATCTAGATGCCACCGGGCCGGGCTCCCGCTAGATAGAGAGACAAGCGGGAAGAGGATAGGGCCAAAGACGGGAACAGAGACGGTGAGCGCCGAGGGAATAGGAGATTTGGCATTCTATTCGGATAGTTCCGCGGACGGAGCAGGGCATACCTCGTCGAATGACTCCTTTGAAAATCCGGATGCGGGTATCGATGCCAGCCACTCTGCATCGGCACGTGCCTCGAAATCATTCTCTAAATACCGTCCTTTTGGAAATGCGACGTCCGGCTGACATAGGCTTCGTAAGTACGCTGAATATTCGATGGCACATACTCGACAGTGCGCACGCCCGCTAAACGGATTACCGAATGAATACTTTAAATATCTTTCATCTTTTAGCTAACGGTCGCCGGCAGAGAAGGTAATTCAATTAGGGGATCGGAGGGCTTCGAAACGCGCACGGTTCGGCTGGTTTTAATGGCGAGTCGCTGCACAGTGCACAGAGATCTGGAGAACGTATTTACGAGGCCAAGATTTCAAAGACGAACAGATCGGAAGTTTCCAACATTATAGAATCAATTAACCCCTCTATGGGTATAATATAACATGTACAGAGTGGCTCGTTTCAGTCGATCCAGTCAAATATCTTGCAAACTGTTGATGATACTGGAAAATGTTCCAAGCAAAAGTTGAATGGTTTCAGGGGACACATAATCTAATATTAGTAAGACTATTCTAGGTCGACGCTTAAAGAAGATACGAAGGTTAACTTCATTTCTTTTTCACGAAATCGCACTGCTTTTGTTACACCAATCGATGCAGCTTGTTTCTTTCCTAATTAAAGTACTAAGCCACTCATTGCGAAAGATTATTGGTTCAGAACGGTACTCGGAATATCTTAAGAGCTACTTAACGAATTTCCTTCAAAATTTAGGCGCACATTCAGTATTCTTATGCCTATAGTTCCTACCGGAACGAACCCAGAATTCTAATTTTTTACAGTTTTTTAGACTGCCATCAATAGGGAAAATCGATAATCAAATTTCCAAACGTCGTTATTTTTTTAATTTTCGACTTTTGCCTTTGGATCTAACACCTCTTCTAATAGCCAAACTCGTGCTGACTGAAAATCTTACACGTTTCTTTTCATTTCGGACAAAGAAAATGGCCGGAATCATGGATACCTTGGAACGCTAGAAATTTCGACTTTCTTTAACCGAAAATAATTGTAAATACGTTGAGACATGTATAAATAAACCTTGTCAAATGTGACTGCAAGACGTGTCACAGTTTCTTCACAAAAGAATTGCAAAATAAGTTAAATAACAACCCCTTTAAAATCGCTCAATTTCTTATACGTCGTCAGATAGTTTCGAGCTTCGATTGAAAACATTCTGGTTTCCGTGGAGTACGATTTATGAGAATAACTGCCGAGCGGATTTTGGCGAATCATCGTGGAATAATTAATCGTAGTGAATTATTGAGAAACGACGCTCGAATTAGTAGAGCATTCATTCAGTACTGTTCTGCACTCTTGCCACGGCGTACAACAAACTGTGACCCGTAGCTCCTTGCGCAGGCGTGACATGGTTCCGCTCTCATTCAGCCAAACTATACTCATTACCTTTCCCTTTGCATGTAAAGAGCAACAAATGCACTAGAGGCTACACTTTTAAGTATACACCGCAAGTTCGTGAGTCCATCCGCGGTTGGCTTTTATACAGGTCGACTCCGTTAACTGGGCCAGGCTATAGTTCTACCACACTTCGCTGACAATTTGCAAGTCTGTAATCGACTTATTGAGGGTTATTTTTATATCGAATATGGTCTTTTTATGTACGCAAATTATTCGAGTTATTTCGCGGATTCTGTTATTTTAATTGTTTCTGCAGATTAGCAGGGTTCTAATAGTCAGCTGTTTATATTTAATTCTTTTTTTAATTCCAAATCGAAAATAAATTTTCTCACCTATGGTATTTCTATTTTATCATACAACAGTTACCTTTTAGCAATTTTTTAAATATAAACATAATAATCTTACTTTTTAGCATTTTTTAAAATATAAACATAATAATCTTTTATTTGTTAAATAATCATTGTAATTTTTCTCTTGAACGCTGGATTTTTAAAGCATTAAAAGCATCCCTTTTATGTTGCTTCATAAAAATAACAAGCGTATATTTATTCAGATTCTTAACAATTTTTATTATATGACCAAGTCCTTGTCTAATTGTTCGCAGATGTAATTATTTTGTTTCTTGTGCCGAATCTCGTTCCCTTATAAAATGCCGCACTCCCGGTGGATGACCACTTGACACGAGTAGGATCGTTCGCGTAAGCTCGATAGAGTTGAAAACGAATGACCATTGGCCGATACGATGTGCTTAGTCAGCTACTCGAGGAAGCACCTGCACATAATGTCCGACGTCGCAGCATGGACGTCCGTGGATAGTTGACTGCCTCTGGAAAATTCGGAATACTCGATTTCACGGACGACGAGGCTCACGGCATTACACGTTCGTTGCTCCTGCAGAAGCGAAGTCGAGAAACACCGGGTCCTTTTTTCTTTTCTTGCTGTATGCCTCCCTTTGCTCTTCACTTGACCCCCCTCCAACGCCGGATTCATCTGTTCCGGCGAAATCTATCGAGGATTTCGCACATACCTGTTATTTTCTTCCGTTTCCCTGTCGCGCAGCTTTTCACGTTCGAATTAATCCGAATTCGGAAGCAATGCCAAATGGTCTATGTGCTCTGACACGTTGCGTCTTCTCTCTACATATACAATTTGTTCAATTTCGAAAAATTTTGAACCTTGCGAAATTTGGCAAATGTCGTTCGACCAGGTAATGTGGCGATGACCTAGCGAATGTTATTATTAAGACGTAGACTTCATGTTTTTCTGATGAAAATTAATAGTTGAAATATAAAATATAATTCATAGATGTCTTTAATAAATTTAAAAATCGGCTGTCTAATGTTATCAGAAGCTAAGCTGTTTAATTTGTGTTTGCTTCGTTATTATTATTCTATCATTATTAATATTATAATATTATCATCCCGTTTGTGTTAAACAAAATAATTCGTTATTATTATTCTATCATTATTAATATTATTATCATCCCGTTTGCGTTAAACAAAATAAATTAGATGAAATTAAATCTCGGCGGTGATGTCGACGAGATTTGATCCGCAACGAATTTTCGCGTTTCGGTCCCGAAAAATCTCTACTATAAAACTGAGAAGAACGCGAGGAACGCCGTTGCGTCAGCGTTCGCCGGATTTTTCGACCCTCGGCTACTCGACTCGCCTCGAAATTTCGTCACTCGATTGCGATTCTGCGCGATGCGCGCCTGTGTGCGCGGGGATCAAAGGTTTCTAAACGGCGCATAATTTTGTAAGGTATGTTGGTTTATTGCCGAAGCTACGTTTTGCCGGGAAGTTTGCATTTGGAAACCCCACATTTGAACATTCCAATATAAAATATCTCTCTCTCTCTCCGCGCATTCCGCGGTGGTTAGTAAACAGACGTAACGGTGAGTATTGGCAAGCGAGACCCCGTAGCCAAGCTGTTTTCCTTCCGAGCTTTATTTACCCGGAAAAACTATCGGCTATCACGAGGTTTAATTGGTTCCCTTTCAACAACCCAAGGATCCCTATAAAACGGAAGACAATTTCTTATTTTAGTAATAAGTTTATAAATTTATTTATTTGGTCGCATTAACTGCGGGGTCACTAGCGAACACACCTGGCTCACAATTAACTACACTTAATCACATAGAGACTTGTATAATTAATGTATATTGTTTTATAGCGATGATAAGATTGATAGAAGATATCGATTCAGACTATTTAGAATTTATAGCAACGATTGGATATGCGAGAATTACATTTCTACTGCAAAATGAAACTCCGTGTGAATATAAATCCTGCAGTCTGCCACTCACAGCACAATGCGTAATTCTAAAATGCACGAAATTGGAGGAGACACGTGAAAGATTCGCGATATAAGAAATAAGATTCACGATTAAATTGAGAAATCGGTCGTTTTTTATTGTAGTAGGTTCAGTGTTAAACCAAAGAATCAGTTCACACAAATATATAGATCTTTATAGACATAGAAAGAACAGTTGTAGTTCTGAAAAATACGTTGATCTCGACTATTCATATGCACTGATTCATTGTTCCAGCATACACCATTTTACTTTTCGGGTTATCTTCACCCCTTTGCCTATATCGCGACCCTACGCAGGCAGCCGGGAGTTGAAATGGCCATGGTACGCACACGCAGGGTCAAACGGCCATAAACTCGGGTTCTTGACATTTGCATGTCACATCTGCGTTCCTTCTTCAACCGATACCAACACTCTTTCACGTTCACAAACATACAAGCAGCCAATAAAAAACACGAACATCCTTTCATTCAAGCACCGCATGTACAAGGTGAAGCAATAACTTCGTCTATCTCCAATGCTTTTGTTATCTGTGCAAACATGGAAATAATTTTTTATGTTCGTCCGTAGTCTTTCAATCGGATTGTCAAAATTTTCAGAATTCCAAAAATGGGGTGTGCACTGCTACACCTGGGTAATAATGAAAATCTTCTTGACCCGAATAATCTAGGGATGACTCTCTCTCTCTTCGACAAGCGTATATTGTACTCCATCGTCGCAGAGCGGACACTCAGCTGCGAAAAGCACATTGCATAGATTCAGTACTTCCGTTTTACCTGTATTTCATTTTTCTTCGCTCGCGTATAAAAAAATATATAATATTTATAAAAATCTCTGAGAAGTTTCGATTTATCGTAGAAATTCTTCTTACAATCTCGTCGAGTGCAATGAAATTGTATAGTGCACTCAATACAAGGGCATAAAAAACATTTTTCAACAAATAATTATTCAAGTAGCATAACTTTTACCAATCTTAGATTGTACAAATATTATACGAAATGTTGACGTCTCTTCATGACGGGTATATTCGTCAAAAACAGCTGACTGGTTATGAATACTTTGACATACTTTGAGATCATTTGAAATAACTTTCTCTTCAGCGTAAATGCAATCCGCGGTATTGTTTACGAGTTATTAACGAAGAACGGTGACCAATGAAAGGCGAGATCAGCTGGCGCGAGGCGGTAGAGCTCGCTTCTCATTGGTCGCGCGAGAAATCAGCTTGGTCCGTATGAATGGACCTTTACTCATCGGTTTGTTAATGTAGGTGTCCAGTGACTCACGCACGGAAGTATAAACGGTAAGTCGGGGGATAAGTAATCTTCGGATCTGCGAATCGAATCCCGCGGCTTTAGCGTTCTTCGGCTGACGGAAGGTGTGCTGTAATGTGCAGGTTATTAGGACTAATGAAATTTCATTTCTCACGGGGCCTAAGAGAAATTCGCCGCACACCGAGCAAACAATTCATTCGAGCTGCAGCAGCGCGGCGCGATTCGTGCGCGGAAACGCTTCCTAACGCCGCGATTCTGACACGTTCCCTTAATGTTTTCACGGTTTGTTCTTTTAACATTCCGACGATATCTAGCGAACGGTATCCGGCGCAAGTTCGGAACGATGCTACAGTTGATCCATTGTCGACTAGCACGTGACCGTCTCTCGCCGGTGTTTGTTTAATGAGCACGCGTGCCGGCGAGTTATTGCCGGCGATCAATCCCGGTGCCGTTATGCCCAATACGTTTTCGGAACCGTGGAACGCGGGCACCGATAGGAACAAGAGGGATTTGAAATGTTCTATAAATGAGCAGCCAGTTCTTTTAGACCTGTTTCACACGACCCCTTTGCACTCGATACCGTACAGTTCTGTCTTCGCCGATGATTCACGGTCTTAGGTTATCTGACTAATGAAACTCTCTCCTTAAAGGATTATTCCGTCTTAAAATTAGTCTGGACGTTAACCGATCGAAGGGGAAAGTGCAGCCACGAGCGATCGTTATTCAATGATCCCAGTCGAATTTATTTCCCTGTCGACAAACTCGTGTTCAGAGACTCGATCGTAGTGCGCGGAAGTCTTCGACTGGGTAGGTTAACTTGTAACCAGAACTTCGATTGGAATTGTTCAACTTTTCGTTTGGTCATGACATAAAAGTCATTGTTTTTTACATTTAATGTTACTGTTCTAAG
>CM052166.1:954763-965156 GCA_028455555.1 Augochlorella aurata | reverse complement strand
CGACCTATCTAAAAATTTCGAATTCTCACGGGTACCGATTGCAAAAACTAGTTTCCGGCCCTGCGCGCATTAAACATTGGAGGTAGCTACCCGGGAAGGGTGTCACGTTCGGCACACAATTCTTTCATTCGGATCCAGGAACGGCGGAAGGCGAAATCGCGTCGGTTTAGAGTCTCACAGGATATTCAAACGAGTACAATGTTCAATCGTTATTTGACAAAGTCTCCCCGAAGATTATTTACACAAAGATCTTTCGCAACATGAATGACAAGTTGTTATTGACAACTGCCTGTATATCGCATTATTTTATTGACCGGCTACGTAGCTGGTTGACGAACGTATTCGTCATGGAGAAATGGCAATATTTTGTGTTATGACGAGTATACTCTTCATGTGTTTATTCGACGATAATCAATTAAATAAAGAAAATAAATATTCCGAACTGTGTCACAAATATTCTCAGTATTTTTTAAATAAAATACCACTTCAAACATCATGAAAATATTTTATTTTCAAAGGTACACCCTTTCGAACATACAAAATATTTTATTTTCAAAAATACATGCACGATCTGAAATAAAATATCTACTTGCTACTTGCCATTTAATATACTATTTTATTTGAATATCGAGTAATGAATAAAATTTTATTCGTAGGGTTTATACGAAATATTATTTGAACAAAATTCGAATAAAATTTAATTCGAAACATTATTAAAGTAAAACCTTACTCGAAGAATTTATTCGTATAATGCCCAACTCTGTCCTTACATAAAAATAAACAAATGCGCGTGTTCCTTCTCGCGCACGATTTTTTTCCATTGAATTTTATCACGCCGGAACAAGGTTTTTGTCCGACTACTTGTCCCGTCAGTTCCCTTAGTCTAACATCAGCCGGAGCGTACAAGCAAGACAAAACAGCCCCCATGTTTTGCTGAAACTTCCTCTTAATAGGTTCACCTCGTGTAGCAACCCTTTTTACTCTAACGACGTTCAGCCTGTCTTTCGTCATTCTACGGGCAACGAATTACCCGTCACGGAAATTACTCGACTGATATGGATCATGGTCATCTTTGTTCGCATCCAGGCAAAAGAAACCAAGTAATTATTCATGAATTTCTTAACCCCACGAGGTCCAGCTACATTTAATCGCCGAGATTTGATAGGGATAACGATAGACTAGCTTCGGGGCTTATTGTCGGAAGGCCGCATATTTCACGGCGCCCTGTGGGTCAACATGATCTCAAATTCTTTCGAATTACGTATTTATTTTATCATTTTCCATTTACGAAAACGTGCCAAGTGTTCTACTGATAACGTCTTTGAGAAATGTCGAACCTTGGCTTGACAATACAATTTATTCTTAATGTAAAGAATTTTCCTGCTTAGCAAAATTGACAAATTTTCATAAACAGTACAAGGAATGTACTTAGGATAACAGGAAGTTAAATAAAATGCGAATTTTATACATTTGTGACAAAAATTAGCAAGTAGGATACAAAACTGTAAAGACATTAGACAAAAAGATTATTTAAATAATTTTAAATAATTGAATAACAGGGTACATATTTATCTAATTTCGATTTTTTACAAGTAATTTAGAGAAGTTTTACAAGTGATTTAACAATTCATACTCCATAAAATTCTGTTCCATAAAATGAAAGTTTCGAAATGTGCATAAAACGGTTTCATGTGACGATAAAGTGACATATTTTTATTGGTTTTTCGTTGTACCGTGTTTTATTTAAAACATGTAGTCACAACTTTTATATTTGCAGGTACCTAAATTTTAATCATCACAGTATTAATTATTATATTTATATAACTGTTATTATCGAGAAGAATTTCCAACGTAATTAATTTTTCAGTTAAATCGGTTAGTTTATTATCTTTCACCGTGTTTTCCTCGAAACTATGATTTTAAAATTGCTTGACTTCTATCAACGGTTTAAATCAATTTATATATTAATAGCTTAGATGAACTAAATATGAAATTGCACAAGGCTAGCCGGATGCTTTTGGCAGAACAGTGTCAGCATGTTCTATGAATAAAGATAAGAAAAAGGTACTAAACAACAGAACGATTGTGTTTGCTTAAAATGCTGACACCGTTTTATGGAGAACACCTGGAACAACCCGCATCCACCTTTTCTACATATGTACGCACTTCTCTACAATGTCCTCACTAGAATGATAAAAACGCCAACAATATTTCCCTATCCAACTGGAGATTACGTTAAAAACATTTACATTAAAAATTAAATTGTTTAGAAGAACAAGCTTACAGATCAAAATTAATACTTTTTATTTACGTTGTACATTGGTACATTTAATCACTAATGAATAAAAAATGGTAATAAATCGATGCACATAGCAAAAAATGTTTGCACATTGTAACATTAAAGACAAAGTGTACTTTAAGTACGTAATTTATCAAATAATTTTAGCGAGTTCCCGAACTATGCATGTTGCGGCGGAGACGAAGAATTTATTCGAAATATTTCTCGAATCAAATTTGAATCGCAGCTTTTACTCGAAATATTTTGCGAATACGATTCTATTCGAATCTATTCGTAGAATTTATTCGAGCAAAATTTTATTCGAAAAATGCCCAACTCTGTGGAGCAGCCACGAGTAAAAAACTTTCGTTGCTCCGACAAAGGTCCACTTAATAAAGAAGGTATGCCGATTTGATTCACGCAACTGGATGCCTCATCGTCGAGCATAATTATTGATTCACGGCATGCCGGTGGAACAGGGCGCAGCCAATGTTCGCGAAAGAGTAACGACGTCGGCTACGCATTATCCCCGTGAAACACGATGCAAAATTACCGATAAACTTTTCGGATAACGCGCGCGCGACCGGAAATTTATCGTGATTGATAACGGGCCGCTATTTGTCATCTCGATTTTGTCAGCTGCCTAGCAAAAACAACAGAGACAGAGAGAGAAAGAGAGAGAAAGAGAGGGAGAGAAAAAAGGGCGTCGCGCGTTACTTTTGCGAAGCGGCTCGCACGCAACGATTTATAACATTGCGAGGCCAATAGTTCCTGAACGCATTTGACAGGGAAAAGCCTCGGAAGACATAAACCAAGCATCCTCGCTCGAATATACCGCGTCGTTCGAAGATTTATCAAGGGGCGTTTTTCTTTTTAATTAATATAGCCCGGCGGAGGCGCGAATGGGCTCTAAGGGGGAGGGGAGGATTCTATAAATCGTGGATCATGTAGAGATCATTTATTTAAAAGCGTAGGCGATCACCGGAGCCTCGGGTTCCCTCCATTTACGCAATTGCAACATTCTGCCGGGTGATTTATGGCCCGATTCAACGTTCGTCCCTTTTGAATCATCATCCTTCTGTTTGCTCGGACATCACCTTATCCCTTCTCAATGCCGGCGCATTGTGCTACGGAAACCTTTCTTGTAACGCCGGCATTGTGATGTAACGGGGATTACGAATTAAATGAGGATAATTTCCTGTGGAACGATGCTGGTGACACAGTTATTAATTCGGCTTGCTCGAACGGCCCGACATTACCGGCGAATTCGATAACCGTGCCACGTTCTTGAAGACACACAAAGAGGACCGTTTAATAAGACATCATCGCCTAACTGGGAATAGCTAGAGACATTTCTGACCTTCTACATTGATGTTGGCTGAATACAAAAGTAATTAATATGTTCTAAATCTATTTAGTTCAGAGATAATAAACATAAATCCTGTTCTTTTTTAGTATTATGCATTTAATAGTTATTTAAATGTATTTTAATAGTTGACAAAGCGTCCATATTAATACAATGAAGAATATAATACATTCAGTTTATTTATTTAGTTTGTTAATAACATCGTGACTTTCATTGAAGAAGGAAATAAAGTCGATTCTATAGTCGATAGTAGTCCATAGTTGTTATTCGATAAAGGAAGATCAAAGAAGGTGCTATAGTATATGCAAAAAAAGAAGTGAAAAATTAATTTATTATTACTCCCTTATGTCAGAAATGTTAAATTTGTAATATTTGTAACTTCTTACTGAAACATGAAGTTACTCTTAATTATTTAATTTTCCAAGAGTTTGTAATGAATATTGCTTTAATATGTTCGCTTTCTAACTATATATCTAACCTATCCTTGAAAATCAAATAATGAAAATGCCAAAAATGACAAACAATGATAAAAAAGACCGGATAGTTCAATTTTATCAATAATTATATATGACAATGGCGATTTCACGTTTTGTGTAAAGAAAGGCCAGCGTTACCGGAGAATTCTATAACCGTTCCCCGTTCTTGAAGATACAGAAAGAGGACCGTTTAATGAGCCATCGCCTAACTCGAAAGAGCCAGAGAAATTTCTGCCGTTCCACGAACGCGGTGCCAGCCTCCTGCCGACCAAGTTTAGAGAACGGCGACAATCGAGGAATAGAAAGTGGACGACGCTGCCTCTCCTCGAAACAATCCTTTCTTCTCGGAACACATTGTGAATTACCGTGCTCCGCAGCGAACACTTGCGAGAAAAAATCGGTATTCGCTGACAACAAAACTACAGTGGCGTGAATAATTATAGGCTGAAAGTAACTTTTACATTGTTACTGATATCTAAACGAAAACTTGACAAAACACCGTATTTATATATTTCTATATTAAAAATAATAGAAGATAGAAATATATATATATAACTATAGCTTTTTTGTGTTTTGGTTTAAATATCAGTAAAAATATAAAAGTTAATTTGAGTTTATAATTATTTGCAGCACTGTAGGTGGCCTTCCTCAGCTGAGATATCCTATATATTTAAAAAAGAGCTATTGTTTCTAATATAGAAAGATAGATCATAGATCAGAAAATTTTTCTAGAAATTTTATGAAAATAAAAAAATAATTTATAATATCTTTACTTATCTTTAATTATCGTTCACAAACACTGAGTACCAATAATCGAAAAATGACGCATATATCTGCCAATGCTCATAAACATTGGACACGTCAAAATTGGCAAAAAATATGATTCTCGTACGAATCGAAGTTCAATCGTATTTCTTCTGACTAATTGCGATAGGTGAGACGTTTTGGCGGAGATTCGCAACCACAATGCATTCTAGCAATTCCTTTCTTTCTTTCCGTCTTGATCTTTTGTCCGCTACTGTGTATCTTGCTCCAGAGGAGCTTTATTGATGTATGGATTACATGCACCTGAAGGCTTTAGCAAATTCATAACTTCGGTAAACTCCTGGCCATTGACGTAAGAGCTGCTGGGGTCTTAACAGTTAGATTATAATCTCTGCTTCGATGGAAGTAAATTAAGGAAAATGTGTACGGTGCTGGTCAAAGGTATGTGTGTTCGTATGTTTCTCAGCGATATTGGTTGTTACTACATTTTATGAATTTATGAGAAAATCGAGTATATGAAATTTAAAACAGTAGGAAGATGAAAAGAATTTAATAACATCGATAAGTTATTTCCATGCTATTAAAACCATAGACAAAAGAAAGGAAGTTTTATGCAGTTCCTGTATCTTGCAAGCGAAGCACCAAATTTTTATTTTGCACAAAGACATTCTCTTACACATATTTGTCAATTAGTAGCAGATGTTATATTGAATAGTTTTGTTGTTGACGCTAGCAGAATTCAAAAATTAAATATTTTATAAGTAAATCATTGAACTTATAATTTTTCATTATGATTGGTGAAATATTTAATTTAATTATTGGTACTACGGAAAATGTAATATATAACATTTAGTCAATTTTATTAATAATACTGTGACTATTTTTATGTAATTTTAATTTAAAAAGTCCTCATGTAATAGGCTATTTCAGTAAGTTTATTTACAAATCGTTGTTTGATTTACTGACATTCTTTTAACATACAAATTTTACGGATCACAAAAATTATATTACTAAAATATGGAATTACTCTCATTTCTTGAATTTTCCAGGAGTTTGTAATAAATATTCCTTTAATATGTTCGCTTTTATCATTAATTATGTACAACAGCGGCGATTTCACATTTTGTGTAAAGAGAGACAAATGAACGTTATATGTGTTCTCATTTAAATGTGTGATGGGAATTATCAGAATCATGAATTTTATAAAGAGAATATATTATATTTATATAAAGCTATATAGAGAATATATTATATTTATATCAAGCTATATAGAGAATATATATTCATATAAAGCTATATAGAGAATATATTATATTTATATAAAGCTATCGAATAACGTAGAAGTCATAACTGTTAGGCAATCACTATGCGAGAAATTTAAATCGAGATTAACCTTCTCTATGAGAGCGTTACTTATTCACCTGTGACATAAATATAATTGTTAAAAATTGTAAAAAAAGGAACGTTTTTAATAAACTTGCTTCTATTCGATCTACCTGTCCAATTTAGGACCCCTCGTTATTGACGTGCAAAGTAAAAACAATTGATTCTGATTTTTCATCTACTACTTTCACGTCAACAATAGCGCAATAAAGATCAGCGGTTACGTACGTTTTAATATGGTATAGCAGTTAAACGTTAAAAGCCTGGGAACTCGCAGACCGTGCTATTAAAATATCCGCGGAATCTTACAAATGATATTTAACAAATTCAAGATTCTAGAAATTCTGCAAACACCTGAACGTTAAAGTTTCCCAGCTGACTCGCAAAAATCACTTACGCCAACAGCGTGTAATCGAATAATTTGAATGACGGGGTTACAGCAAAGCAACACCTAATCATCTCGCACTGAACACAGCGACCATCCTCCAACCGCAGGCTCAACCCTCGAATTGTAGATTACAAGAATACCAACAGCCGAACAGAATAACGGCACGCGGGATGTATTCACTCGAGCACAGTGGCATATTTCATCCTAATACGCAGGTGCGATCTTTCGACCCTTGGTCCTAAGCGAAGAGCAGCCAATAATTTGCTTTCAGTCGTATCATCTCGGCAGTCTTACTGTCTACGCCAGCAGAGGAGTCATTCCGATTATTCTACGGTTGTTACTCCACCGGCACGTGACAAGAGGAATCGCTGGGAGTCCCACTATCCTCCAAGCATCTTCCAAGTTGGAGCAGAGATCCCAGCCGAAACTTTCTCCCGGCGATAGAACAATCTCCGAAGAAATCGGCAAGGTTTCACTCGAAAAAAAGGAAACAAACAAACGGAACGACATTGTAATGGGAGAATGGATCGACTACTATTCATCTATCTAATCCATTCAGCAGTCTGTTACAGAAATCGACAACTCGATTGTTTTTATTAAAAATTAAACAAAATGAAAGAATAAAAGAATTTTATTGTGTTATTCGATAAATATAAAGTTAATTATATCCGAAAACAAATCAAAGGCACAACAATTGATCGCTCCACAATAACGGACTCCACTGTCCTGTACAATTGACGGTGTTTATGACAACTCTCAGCTGCATTAGTCAAAATGAACCAATAACCGCAATAAGAGGGTAACCCATCCGCATCCACGCGTAACGATCGTCACATATCGTCAATTACGGAATGATTTTGTTGTGATACAGGTCGGTTAGCGTAGTATCTATATTGTGATAATGAAGCAGCCTAATAACTGATCATAAATATAGTTAACTACTTGGTAAAGCTGGAGAATTATCGATAGTCTGCACTGTCATCAGTTTCCAATCGTTTGCAAAAAGTATCAATCACTATGGATAGAAATGATGTAGATAATTTCAAATACACCAAAATTTGAGGATACCAAAGAGTTTGAATAATACACAAGTTGAATTGGTTTACAATTTAATAAAAATATCTGCAATAGATTTCGCAAATTATGAGAACAACCAGTGGTCTTTATTTTCAAAAATGAAGGTGTTGACACTTTTTGGCAACAGCGTTGATCGTCTGTCAGATATTATTAATTCTCCTTTCCTACATATTTCTCTCTACTCTATCGAAGATGACGGTATCCAAAAATATTTTTTGCATAACTGCAGCAGAAGGTTCAAAGCATTTCCATTCATTTATTAACAATAGAAATATTTAACCCGGTTGAGGGTTAATACAGCACGACTTCCTGCAACGTGAATTTGTCTAAAGGGTACCGGTTCAATATTGCGGAATAAATAAATACTTCTCGAAATAAATATAAATTCCAGGAGCTTTTCGAGCACGACTCTTATAATAGGTGAAACTCGGTTGCAACAAAATTCGACTGATCTTTGGTCGTGCTACCTAGGGAAGGAAACGCCCTGTTAGGCCACAGGAGCAACAAAACGTGGGAAAGAGCAGTGTCGGTTAGTTCTCAGAGATAAGGAGTCTCGTTTATAATAGCTGCTACCCACTGGCCACATTCGCGTCTCTGTTCGCCGACTCCGGTGTGCGGCAAGTGAATGCCTTATCGTTTGATTCGGTTCGTTTGCCGGGTTTGTTGGCTGTAGAGAAAGGCAGGAAATCGCGTGTGGTTATGCCTGTGCACACGTTCGCGTTCGCGTTCACGTTTCTGTCCAACACATATGCCTTTCATGACCCGGCAAGGAGCACACGTAGCCCCGACGCGGCGCGGATTCGTTCAGCAGAAAGGATTCTGCCGCACACCTAGACCGATCTCGAGAAAGTTGTGGACAGAAAAGAGGGGTAAAATCGACTGACTGTCGTGCTGTGCCGAGAGCCGTCAGCCGAGTCGATCGTGTTGCCGGAGAAAAGTTCCGGTGCATTAATTACGGGACGTTTATTATGCCGCCGGTTTATGGATGAGGGATAAGAACCGCGCAGAGAAAGTGGGCTAATGAATTTCTTTTTTTCTTTCTCGCAAACCACGGCGCTGTATTATTTTCGTCGGAGGCGTAAGGAAATATTGGCCTGCCGCGGAGAAGGTAGAGCCGGTTTTCTGGATGCATAAGCGAATTCATTAACCACGGTGCCGGCGTTTTTATTCAATCAGTTATGCCGGGCTAAAAGTTCCCGGTGATTTCCTGGACGGCATGAAAGCGGTGGAACATCGCCGGGATAAGGCCCATTTAGACGGAGAGGCCATCGCATCGACAAATAAAAGTCATTCAAGACCGACAGTTGTATGGTTCCGTTGTTAGGCCGTGAACTTTTCAATTTGCATTCGCATAATGTCCACTGTTTTCTGCGATTCTGTTATGCCGTCGAGATTCTTAATGCTGGTGCTATGAAAAGGCGGCCGGATTCGGCGGGAAACGCGCTGCCCGAATTATTCGACTTCGACCGATGTGCTTCCATTTACGGCCGTGTAGAAAGTATTCGAAAAACTGCCGATCGAAGATAAAACTTTGTGTCGGTAACGGGTTTTAACCCCGTGCATTCCGATTTCTTTCACGACCGTGTTGATTAACACTTCCTCCTCGTTCAGACTTGTTCTGCTAGAACAAGACAATTTTTGTTTCCTGTACGGTCGCGGTCACAAAAACATTTTTAAAACGGAATAGATTTATTAAAATTTGGCCCAGCAACTTGAATTTTGTTTAGACGACAGAGGAACTAGTCTACCAGACAATGGCAAAAATGTTATTTTCAAGAATATGTTTTCTCAACTTTTTTCTCAACTTTTTTATCAACTTTTATTATTTAATTCAATTACTGAAAAGGAGAATGATCTGATGATCATTTATAGACTGGGTCAAAATGACCCGTTAAGCGCAGTCCGCTGGTTAATAGCACGCGAGATTGCCTTTCGATTTATTCAATAGCTTCGAGCCTTCTTGGAAGTCGCTAGTTTCAGTGTTACAACAGGCTGCGTTTTACTATACCACTCTTCTAGCAGAGCGAATTCCAAACTTTCTTTCGATATAAAACCCTGATTGCTTATTTTTCCCTTCTCATAGACCCACAAATGACCTATGAAATTACAGATGATTGTGCCAGTGTCGTTATATATTTTCGCGTGTTCGATGCAATCCAGTGTCTAGTATGATACGTGAAATGCTATGAATCACTCTCACGAATGGATATACAAAATCGCCTGTAAATCTTATTCTATTCGCACTGGCATGGAGCTGAGTTTTAAGGACGTCAATATAAACGCTACGATTCTTAATACCATTGATGAAATTCCAGCTTTTCCCTCTATTTTCTCGAATAAAAATATTTAGAAATATTTTTATTCGAGAAATTATTTTTCTAAATATTTCGAATTTACTTCCAATGCCATTGTTTCAGTATCGTATTTTTAACTCGTCGTTTGGCAAATTTTAGTCGCTTCTTACGATTATTTTTAGATGCAAAATATTATACCTTTGATTTAGAAAACTTCACAAATAATTAAACATTTACAAATTTTTCATCCAACGTACTCGTTTATCTTTCATAGACCAACTCATTTTGAACTCTCATTTTGAATAATTTCTCCTGATGCAGCTCCGTCAATCATATTTAAACTGTGCGGTATATGAACGATTTTGA
>CM052166.1:908051-954663 GCA_028455555.1 Augochlorella aurata | reverse complement strand
GGTGAAATTCTGCACTGAACTGGAACGCCGAACCATATTTCACAGGTATTTTTTGATCAGCAATCCTTCATAACGTAGAGGTGGAAATAGCAGCCGAAATTGAACTCTTTACATATTCAGTGAAATATTTCCGAAAGTATAGCTAGACAAGAAATTATTATTTAGGATGGACGAACCAGGACGAAAATGACCTATTTTCGAAAGAAGTAATTATTTTTAAAAAACCGATTTTGCAACTATTCGGATAAAAATATTCGACAATATTTTATGCTCGCACACGTATAACTTAGCAATTTCATTTTTGGTTTAATTATTGTACTTTTCATAATGCTCCGATGAACATGTTTTACACTCCAGCCCAACTTTGGTATGCATGTCTTTCACTCTACCCCTCGCATCGCCGTCGCGGTTGCATCGATCAGCGTTTAAATTTTTGAAGGTACAGCCGACGTCCGGTATTAGGTGTTAGGGTTACTCCCCCTAAGCACGTTCCCACGAGCGCGATAGAAGCAACGAAAATTCGCAATCGGTGCGTATGCAGACTTTCCTCCAGACAAACTCGATGAGAAAACGTCGGGAGAAGAAAAAGAAAGCCGTGACTAACACGTATCATTTGATACTCCCCTAAACACGTAATTCCCAATATCATGAACCTCGATGAGAGTTATTACGGGACGAACGGTTTCCAGGCCCGCCAGTCAATGCAAATCGCTCGAGTGGAAATCCGAGACACGTGATTTCCTCCTATGCGGACCCGAGCTTTGGTAGTACGGTATTTTATTACCATCTAGCTCGATACGAATTAGCAACGTGACGTATACGTTCGCACTGTTAAATGCCTGTTACGGCAAGGGGAAACGCTATTTTTCCACGTTCCAGTCTTTACAGATGGGATACCTTCTGGCGCGGTCGTGCACTTCACGTTTCGAATAAAAAACAAAGGAAGAACGAGTTTGAAACTCGAAGTTTTATTCGGTGTTCAACAAACGCGTTTCGGTTACTTTCCTTTTTTTTTTCTTCCGCGGCTGTGAAAGTGACGGACGTCTCATTAGCAGTGTTGGACATTATTCGAACTGTTTTAAATAAATATTTATCTAAGATCATTATACGAACGAATACTTTTTAGTAGAATATTTTATTCGAATGACTATTTTTTATTTGCGGTAAATTATTCCATCCATGTTTTGAAGAATTTTTTATTATTACTAGAACTTATTATTCATACAACATTCTATCTATTTATTTGAATAATTCTTTGTTATTATTCGAATTTATTATTCATATAATTTCTGACGGATAATTAATGATTGAATATTTATTCAAAAATTACCTGAATTCAACAACAGCGAATAATTATATTATTAACAATTATAATAAAGAATCATCCGAGAAATAAATCGATGAAGTATGGAAAAAATACACTTTATATTCTATCAGTTTTATTCAGATCGATTATTTTCCGTATGAATTCCTGTACGGATAAAATCTTATTCGATTAAAATTGTATTCGATTAAAAGCTTGTTCGAATGAATGCTGTATCAATTTTTATTCGTTTGCATATTCATTTGATAGCGTCGAATCAAATTGTGTTCGATAGTCTTTTATCTCGAATCCGTCATACGAGTAAAATTTTATCCAACTATGCTCAGTAGTTGATAAATTGGTTTGCATCTAGGGTATTAAGCCAGCTATTTTCGTAGATCTCGTTCCGAACAGATTTTTCATGGCTTTCACGGTGCAGGTGTTTGACGTTCAACCAGCAACCCACTCGTTTTTTCTCGGATATTTTCGAACTAGGTACGGTAATGACGATGAATATTTTACGAGAAAATCGAGATTAGTCGAACGAGTCGAACGAGTCGAACGAACGACGCTCGTTTATCCTATAAATGCTCTTAAGCTTGTGTTAACTAATAATCTGCTTACGATTGATTTCACTTAAAAACTTCAACTCATATGCGTTCACAATTAGCGCGTCGTTAGGTTCTAACTATACACGGAAACGATTACCATAAATTGAATAAATCAACAGCTAATTATAAAATTCTTATCGTAAAATTTTAAAATAATTGGCTAAATGTCAAACCTTCTCGGAAATTAGGTTTAATTGATTCAATTGAAACATTAATGTACAAAATATCCATTGTATAATATTCAACAGACGAAAGAGAAGCAAAAATGATTTATTATTTGTCTTTCTCTAAAAAATCCAAATAAAAAGTGGCATTACATTTACAAATAAGAAGTAATAAATAAACTATTTGCGGAATTGCTTCAATGATTTTTTAATTAAATAAAAAATATAATTACTGCTACGAATAAAATATTACTTTCATTTCTAATTTGTTATTTATTATTTAACTGAAAATTTGCCCAACTCTGGTTATAGTGCAAGAAGTTAAAAACCTTGTATTATAATGCAGTAGTTCGTGGTTTGCAAAGACACGCAGGTATTTTTCAGTCGTACCTGGACCCGAGCCTCGTTAGCGTAAATCTTTGCAAACGGAATTGTTAAGAATTCTTCAGTAAATAAACTAAAAATAGTGTTCAGGCGATCTCGGTGATATCCGCCGGTATGCACGTGTCCGGATGCTTTTGAACGTGTAGCATATATTTTCCGTTTGATCGTAGCACGGGCCACGGGATCAATGACGGTGGAAACGACGAAACAGAGGGACGCCCGCGAAAGTCGGAGAGATGAAAAACCGGGACAAAGTTTAACGAGTAGTCCGACTCGAAGTAAACCATGAATCCCCCATATAAAGGAAGGCTTTCGGAGACGAACAAACGAGAAAAGAGGAGGAAGGAAAAAATGGGAATGCCCCTTAACCACGGATGTCGGCGGCTTTGAGAATGGCGATAACTCGTCGAGGGAGAAACAAGCCGGTGGTTATCCTTCGTCGAGCGACTTAACAACGAATTTGCTCGCGGTTAATAATAGTTCGAGCAAGGAAAGCACTCGGCGAGCCTATTGGGTGGTACGGGTCAGGTGCTCGTAGAAAGTGAACCGTGTACTTGGAACTCGAGAACGAGAATGAGAACGTGAATGCAACCCGTTTGGTCGGCTCTACCATCGAAACGTGTCCCACAATCGTAGCTACGGGCACGATAGCACTGCCAACAGGAAGAGACATTCGCTAGACACGCTACCAGACTCGGCTCGATTCGTCGCCGTTGCGTCCAGATAGGAGAAATCAATTTTTTGGGACGTGCTGCCTTCTTTCGACTCACCATGATTCCATTGTACAGTTAATTCTCTCCAACTGACCCTCAGCTTGTAAACAAAAATGAGCAATTTCAGAACAGGAAATACGATGATTGGAGTCGGACGGCTTGTTTTTATAATTGTTGACAATCGACGATTGTAAAGACGAGTCGCGAGGCTTGAATAATCGTACCTTCTCTTCCCAAATTGTAGGTTTATTGTTTGGTAATTGATAATTGCAGAGGATTTACTTTACTTGGTAAGGTAAAAGCAATAGACAGTGTTTACAAAATTTCTCTTACAAACAGCATTTGGTTGGAATAAAAAAAACATTAGATACTCTCGTTTTTTAAACTTTCTTATCCGAGTTCATAACAACAATTTAAACAAAGCATTTTGTAGAGTGCGGTAACTCATGGGCATGCTGAAATATACCTCGAAATCGGTTGACGTTGTTACCACTCGAAAACAATTACTGATTGGGAAAATCATAGCTTGTTACGACTTCGTACAAAAGCGTTTCTCTGGCTTGACTCTGCATTAACCTATTTCGATCAAATTTTCGGCACTATATAAGTCACCTACAAAACGCATTGTTCAAACTTTCATCATGTACTTTGATAAAAATAAAGCTGGAGGAACGTCATTTTAAACATTTTTCTGTCCTCCCATCCAATTGCACTTTTTGAAAATAATTGATTAGCTATTGCCTAGTAAACTGGTCTTTCTATTATCTAAACAAGATTCAATTAATTTCGTTCAATTTGAAAAAAAAGGTAAGGTTAATGTACCTGTTGTGGAACGTTTTTTAGGGTGTATAAGATTATCATCGATTTTATTACAACTGAAAAGTGTTATTCTTGAATATTTATGCTACTGTTCGACAGATTGATGTTTCCTAATAACGTAATGAACTTTGATACATCCATTTAATATGAATAACAAATAATACGAATAAAACAGCAAAGTACGTCTATGTATTATGGAACACCCTTTTCGTACCACGTCCTCGTGTTTCAAATTCAATGTCTCCACTTAGGAACACCGATTTGAAATGTCCGTTCCAAACTAGAGGATCCATTGACTATGAAAAACGGATCTCATCTGTTCCACACATCGGGACAATAAAAATATTTAAGTGCACAATATGGAGCAGCATGTTATCTTAGAAAGAGCCGTATTAGAATAAACATGTTTTTACGGCTGATTGCAGCTACTCAATTCTGCGATTAATGCATAAAATCCACAGTCTAGTCATCAATATTTAAGCATTCAGATAACCGTGGACACGCGATACATGCAAATTTTCTTCGTGCTCTAAGAAGTGATTACCTATACTGCGGATCTTTATGAAGAATAAAATGGGAAACTGTGCATGAACTATAAGAAACGCAAGTTGGGTTTAAAAACATTGTTAAATTATTTAAAAAATAATCTAGCAATATCCTGAAATTCTTCTAAAGCCTGCAGACGTTTGCGTTTCTCCTACTAATTGTTGCCATAAAAGCATGAAATCCGCAGTCTAAATTAATTACAATCGAACAACTTCTAACCATTGTAACCGTGATACGGTAAGGAGTTAATCTACCGCGATGACCCCCGACTCTTTAATTTTCATTTCATTAAATAGATCGCTTCGATTTCGCGGAGTTTCGGTGGATGCTGGTTCGGCAGCGAGCGTGTTAATGAATGCGGTGATTAGCGACGAACTTTTGTTTCTCTTTTCGAACGATTTCGCGAGAGCACTGATAAAGGTTCGGCGGCGATCCCGGGGCTAGTGTTGCGCGCCGTAAACGAGGACTAATGCAATTCCCGTCGAGAACGAACCTTTCAACTTAACGAACGAAGTAATTTTTGAGGAACTGCAGGAAGGAGGCGATAAAAACCGCCGTCCAACTTTCAAAAAGAAGTATCCGGCCGGGAGAGTGAAGGGGGGGGGGGGCGTGCAACGAGTTTTCCGGCTGAAAACACTCGACGCTTTCCCACGTCCGAATCGTTCAGCGAATTGCAAAAACCACAGCGAACGCGATTCGACGCGAAACACAGAGCTCCGCGAAGCCTCCATAAAAACGTGGTAAATGCGATCTTTGCTTTTATATCGGCCAAGTCCATTTAAATGTATTCAAGCGTGTAGAAACTTTATAAATTGAAAACGCCGAGCTAATGCGATTCAATCAACCCGCATTCAGCTGAACTTACAAGAAATAAAATCATTCCCGATTGGAATCGTAATTGTAAGATTGCACGTTTGGATAATGAAAACTGAAATTCCACGAATAAATGAAATTAGAATTGGGGCCGAAGGTGAGCTTAACTGTCCGCTTGGTTCACAACTGTGGTTTCAATAGGCAATCGGGCTAAAACCTTGTTCTGTAACAGTTGATAATGAAAATAGTTCGGCCGTATTGATCATGGTTTGATTAAGGATCTTCAGCCAAAATGAAAATGTTCCGTTAGAAGAAACAGGAATCACCTATGAATTTTAACTTATTCAAATGTTAACAACGAAAAGAAATATTAATTTCACTCTTGCTTGTCGCAATCGAGATACAAAATTTATAGTTTGCGTAGAAAGCTGCAGTTTAGCAGTGTGAGGTAATATGGTAGTAATATAATATATGGTAATATAAGTTACTATATCGATAATGTAACAGATGCGTCTTTTTTGCTGTTCAAGACATTTCAGGTGTGTAGTATGTGACGCATGGATCTTCCTTAATTTTTTAAACATGACTTTGTAGTTATTAAACTGTTCTGAAATTATAAACACAAAAATTCAGAAAAATACGAAATTTTGCAGAACTCACAAAATTCTGGGTTATTCTTAACTGCATTATCACTATTAAATATACAGAATAATAATTTTCAAATGTATATAAATCTCGACGATCTATAATGAAACTCGTTTGTCTCATATGGATTTCTATAATGTTGCAAATATATGCAGTATCCATATTTCGAGACAAATGTGGATCACGAAAGCGTTCACTATGCATGTTAAAGCTTTTACCCAAGGTATTATCAGTCGAAAATTGAAGGCCCGACTTCCGGAGTGTGATGTTTAAGCCCCAATCAACTTAGTGCTCGGAAACACGTGCACGCTCACGTAACCAAGTAGCAGGAAACGATATTCTACACGTGAGCTTTTTCCTTGAGCACCTTGTGGTGTTTCAACGGCTTTTAACATGTTCTCCTTTGCTTTTTGTAATATTGTGTACACTCATATCTCACGTGCACTTTATCCAATGTATAATTTTTCACGTGGTCCATCTAACTTTTTCCTATGCAAACCAATTACATTGTAAAACATGTGACATGATAACGAAATGTTTATATATTTCCGGTGTGTGCAATTTTCGACAGTAGAAGGAAACTTGTTTGTGCAAGGAAAATTCATTCTGACGAATGCAACAAAAATTTATACGCATATCCCCATATGTAATTAGACTGCGGATTTTATGCACTTATGAGAAGAATTTCAGAAATACACGCTTCATCTTACGTTTTCAATCTCGAGAAGGGGATTCACAGAGTTGATTATTTATCGTTCCATCTGATTAATTTTTTACCAATTTGATATTGAAGGACGGATTGAGCTGTAAAAAAAAAAGGCGGATGATTATCATAGAATTGGTTAAATTATCATAAAATTAAGTTGAGAAATTCGCATAAAGATCTCGTCGGTCTAATGACAAGAGTCGAAAGGTCACTTCGCAGTAACTATTTGCGTGCCGTTTCAGTTTATTCACTTTCCGATGTTACTCAAATTCTACACGTTCGTTTGGAATGAGTAATTACTGTGAAAATAACGTAAATACAGACGATGGTATTAGAGCAAATCAATAGTATACGTTTGCAGAATCTTTAGAAGTGCTGGGATTTAAGGTATAAGAGAAGGAAGATGTATAAATGGATCTTGGGTATTAAGAAATAAACGTGAAAGAGGCATGGAGAATCGACTTCCACCTGACTGAAGCAATTATGAAGCATAGCTGCTTCACTGGTTTTCTACATAAGTTCGGTAAATGTATGGCTACGGCACCGATAATACTCTCGAATACATTCAAAGAGGATGTCCCACTTGGGAAATGGAATGGGAAGCTTCGAGTGTATTACTGGACTTACAAAAGACATTTACGAAGCCATGGTGGATAATTTTATAGCAATCCAAATTCTAGGTGACAAATCTATTCAGTCGAATATTTAAAGAAATTCAACTATTACGAACTAAACGGTATATTATTTTATTCCTATTATTACTAAATGATAATTAATAAATGATTAATTTAGTGTTTTTATTTTTCATATTTATATTATTCTTTGCAATCTTTCAAAATTCATCAATTTTTATAATTTTTTGAATCTTATTTTATAAGAGCTTATAAGGAATTAGTTTATTAGTTTATTAGTTTGTTATATAACAATCAGCTGCGAAAAAAACAATGTTTATTCAAATACGGGTATTTCTAAGCAAGAACATATTATTCCATATTGCGTACTGCAATTTTTCCATTGTTCAAATTTATGGAATTATTGTCATCCGTGTTTCATGACCAATGTCCCTAATTTGGAACGGGCATTTGGAAGTACCGAGGACAATGATACGAAAACGGTATTCCATAATAGGTTCACGCTCGTACTTGACTATTTTACTCGTACCGTCTTGTATTCATATTAAATAAATATTTCAAAATTCCACAAATAAATATTCCACAATAATACTTCCGAGTCGTAATAAAATCGATGATAATCTTGTACACCCTGAAAAGCGTACCGTAATAGGCACTTTTACCTTATATCCTATAAAGATTTACCTAGAATCTAGAACAATGAATCTCCCTGGAGGTGCTCGTACTGGATACGATTATACGTAGTATAAATACGGCATCGAGTAATGTGCTCGGTGTCCGGGTACACGAATCCGCTACAGCGATCGCGATTCACGACTCGTATTCGACGCCTAACCACGCGCGCACCGTATGCACCGAATAATGAATGAATCATGCGAGCCCTCGCCACGGTGTACACACAAAACCGCGGTTCACTTTCTCCTCTCGGGCTCGTCCTCGATTACAGGGAGCCGAGACCGAGGCCCCCGTGTAATTATACGGGTGAGGGGCACTGGCCAGTCTAGTGAATCGCGCGCGTAATTTCTTTTTCGTTCTCTTTGCTTCTCTTTCCTTCTTTTCTCTTCGCGTCTCTCTTCTTTCGTTCTCTTTTTTTCGGACCGGGGGACCCCTTTCACTTGTCCCGCCGACAGCCGCACGCGAGAGACCCAGTTTTCTTTCTCCGGGACACGCCGAAACGAACATTTTCTTATTTGTTCGTGACAAGCGTTTCTCTGCTTTCTACTTCCCCACTCGGGAACCGACGAATCAACGAAATCTTTCCGTGTGTACATGTGCCAGATGTCTCGCGTCCAGAAAATTGCCTAATAAAAGGAACTCCGGATCTTCGGAGAGAGGTAACTGGATAACGGATATGTAAACAAAAGGAGAAATTGCTTCCAAATGTTTCGATGTCGCGCGGCCCGAAGAAATACGGACTCGGTTGCCAGAAGTTAGGTTTCCGAAGGTTCGAACGAAAGTAAATGATTCTTCTTCGCACACGAGAAGCGTTTAATGTTGAGAAACAGAAGGACTTATTTTTTTTAGGAACTTTAATTTTCAATTATTTGAATTTATTTACTTATTTTCTTAATAGTGACGCGTTGAACGTAATACAACAGTACTTTTAAATTCTTTCAATTTTCTCACTGCTTTTAATTTTATGCATTCACTTTTGTCATGAACGCATCAAATCCATAGCCTATTAACATCTTCGAGCTAAACGTACAGCAATGTAAATTAGTTTGTAAATTAGTATATCATTTTTGAGCTAATCCATTATAATTTCTTAATTTCATTCAGATTTTCAAGAGGTAAGAATGTTGAAAAAGTAATTGATGTTATATAACTCTGATTTGCGATTATAATTTAAATCGAATAAAATAGTCTAATTTAATGAAGTTTTTAAGGGTTTTGGCGCGACTATCGGCGTTAAAGTAAAACTGTAATTAGGTAAATTGTGACCCAGCCCTTCAACCAATCTAAGAAAACCCAAACTGCTAGGGTAGGACCGTACCAGAGCGAAGCTATCTAACACGTTCGATTCACTTTCCATTATAAGGATTAATGTTGGCAAAGGTAACGATTACTTGATTGTGTACAATATACAAACTGGGTGAAGTTTCATCACGGTAGGTACCGTAACGATAAGCCGTCACCGTGAATTTCCTATTGAGGAACAAATGTAGACATTGCGATAACCATTTCGGAGGAAGTTATACGGTTACGGTAGGAGGAAGTTCAAACCAATTTACAAGGCGCTCTCGAATCTATCCTCTCGATTGACTATGTATGCCGGCGATCAAAGGCGATTGAAATAATCATTCGAAGCTAACGGTTACCAAATCGGAAATATCGATTACACCGACTGCCCTATTAAATATAAATAAATCGCAACTGAAATAAATTATTCTGTAGCAGCATCGTTCAATCAGTGAATTATTTTTAACGGTACGGATTTGGAGCACTTTGGTAATCCCTTGTCGCACTATTCTCACACTTACAAGAATTAGGAGTTTTTTCATTTGTAATAATTTCTTTAAGGAGATGATGACATCAAAGTACTCACAAAATATTCGTTGTACGAAAAAATATTTCAGATAAAAGTTGCATGGTCCACAGACAGGACATACAGTAATATAATCAGTTTAACATGACTTTGCTCTTTTCACAAAGTATGAAGGCCACCTTCAATTTTTTAAATGGTATGATTTATGTTTCATCCCGAATTCGGATAAAGCATTGAATTCTACATAAAAAGGGTCTAAAATAAAAATAAATTCGGATGAAATTTTATATAAAATCAAATTTCACTCAACATATTTATTGAAATAATGCAAAGAAAAAGAATCAGTTGTTCCTTTTTACAATTTTTGGTGATTTAATCAATTTTGAATAAGAAATATTCTAAATATTCGGAGAATTTATTATTTTATTTGAAATATTTTTCGAATAAAATTGTATTCGAAGAATTTATTCACAATATTACTCGAGTAGAATTTTATTCCAACAATCTATTCGAAATGTTATTTGAATGAAATAACTCCCAACTCTGATATCTGCGAAGAAAGTTGTACAACGATGTGTGAAAAAAAACTTCAAAGGCCTGGAGAGTGGTGAACCGTTGACCGGAATATCCCCATAAACCTGGCGATAAGTTAGTTTGCGCTGTTCGAGATACACGAAGAACAACCCCCTGCATGAAGAAAAGCGAAGAGAAGGTGAAGAGCGACAATAGCAAGGGAATACTCTCTGGAAGAGCAGGAAATGACTGGCACGCTGACGAATAGTAAAAGTCAGAGAACAATGGATAAACGGAATGGTACAACCGAGACCTTTCAAGCAATTGGGTAACTGGCAAAAATTCTGGAACACAATGGATAGAAGTACGCCTTCCCTTCTGGACCCCTTTGCAATCCCCCCACGTTCCCCGACCTAACCAACCCGTGCACCTAGCACGCCTGCGCCCCGGCACACCCACTTGTCCCCGGAGTTAAAAAAAAATGAAATTATGTGGGCACTAATGTGCTCCCGAAGCCAGTAAAAGGTCTTCATGAGTCAAGCCCTCGCTGTCTAAACGACGCGACGAAAACGAGCTTCATGAAATCCTTCGGTCCTCGAAGACCGGTCTAGTTCAATGGCATGATCATTCCTCGGACGAAGGGTGAACCCGGGTTAATAAGTTCTCCCCTCGTTTATAGCTCGTAATTACTAAACCCAATTTATATAAACAGTCAGCAAATAATTTATGTTGCTGTTTCATAACGCGATACAAAATTGATTAGCTGGAAGTAGTTTGCTGGAATTGGGCAATGTTCTTTTTATCAAAGAGAACGTTTTTGTGTAGTAATAAGTGCTAACTTTATGAAATTGCACTTCGGTATAGAGTAACTACAGATGAGTAATCGTGGAACAAGTTTTTGTCGAGATCCTACAGTGGGATATTCTACAACAAACGAACGTTGCAACGAACAGTTTTCTTCATTAAATCAAAATGCTACGGCGAACGCGAGAAGATATAATAAAAGTAGAATCGATGACTCCTCTCCTTCCTCTCTGTTATAATATTTAATAAATTTACACATATGTTCAACGTGTACAATTGAAATATAATACACTAAATTTATAGAATGTATACTTGCATGTTCTTATATCTTTTTTATATCGTGTTAAATTTATCCTATCTGGAGTGAAGTCATTGTATTCGGTAATAATTGTACTTTATATTTGTTAATAATATCCAATAATATATATATCAATATTAATCAATATATCATGTAACGAATGGATAGTGCAACGAACGAGATTCTAGAACAAATTAGTTCATTATATGATACTCCACTGTACATTTAAAATTACCATAGAAGACGGTATTACTTTACTTTCCCCTCGTTTATAGCTCGCAATTGCTGAATCCAATTTGCATAAAAAGTCAAAAAATAATTTATGTTGCTATTTCATAACGCGATACAAAATTGATTAGCTGGAACACTCCCAACAGGATCTAATTCATAATACCATAAGCTAAAAGACTCCAAACGGAATGACGTATACAGTCCTATTGCGCTCTCGGGATTCACTCATGAAAATTTCAATTTGCAACCGCGCTACAATGCCTGCTGGGTAAGTAGAACTTTCTCCTACTTCCGTTATTGAGAAAACCTTAACGCCATTAGCACTCGTTCGGGGTGAAGTCGTGAAATCATAACCTTGAAATTTCCTGTTGTTACTACTGTCGCTGTTCTTTGTAATCTCGCGCACAAAAGTTCTAATTCGCACTGAGAGACTCCACTTTGCGAACAGTGCTAACACGGGATCATTTGCACATACAAGGTAAGACATTTAAAGTAACACAGCTCTTCCGAGCAGGGAGAATCGTTAACTAGAGCCGAATGGGAGAAGAAAACCGTTAAATGGGGCTGTCTTTGGTTAGCGACAATCCCTAACTTGACCCAGTTAGTCTAGTGCTTACTCAATGACACTGTTCTACACAAACGATAATAACAATTGTCTATTCCGTGATGACACGGACGACAATTTCGACGGACGTGTGTACAAGGAAAAGTTGCCTAATACCAGACCCTAACTTATTTCCGTTATACACATAGTGGTGTGCATAATTATAGACTCAAAGTAACTTTTCCATTATTTACATTGTCCCGTCCTGGCACTGTCGAAATCGAGTGCGACGAAACTCTGTCTTCTCAAGGTACTTTACGAAAAAACGGCGACAGACAGTCCTCTATTTCCTTTTCTCTTTTTTTTCTTTTTTTTTAAACTTTACTGCCAGGACAAAACCAGAACGCTCCCAGAGCAGAGACCGCTTATTACCCACTACTTGGCTACGTTCTGTCCTCTTTCTTAGAGATAGCGCGGACGGAAAACGACAGTTTTCGAACATTATCGTACTTTATCGACGGCAATTTTTAAAAATTAACCTTTCGATGGCCAAACTTTAACCGAAAAATAACTTGCACTTTCGTTTCTTTTATATTACATACTGTGCTTATCAGAGATTGGCAATTTTTATTTTAAGTAATAACTAAAAAAACTACAAATTAAATTAACATTTCATTTGCAAATAATAACTATATTTGTTATTTACTTAAAAAATCATTAAAACAATTCCACAAATAATGTATATATTATTTTTTATGTGCAAATAAAATGTTACGTTTTAATTGGATTTTGGGGACAAACAAATAATAAATCATTTTTGTGTCTCTTTCGTCTGTTCTATACTATACAATAGATATCTTGTATATTAGTTTTGCAAATAAAATATTATTTTCATTCGAATTTAAATGTAAAGCAGATATTAAGGAACTTTGTTTCTTTTCGTTTATCGTGCAATGGATATTAATTTCCATTTATTATTATTGAAGAACTTGCGTCCTTCCTAGTATAGTCAATGTTACCGTTTAGAATGATTGATTAGATAAGGTAACGATTGAAATTGTAATTATAAGTAGGGAATAAATTTGATTATTTTAAATAATTTATTTAGATGTATATATCAAGTGTGCATATCAAATTAGTGGCACGCAAATATGGTCGCATGGTTCTTATCAAACGGAGCTAGTACAGTGAGTAACGATAATACTTGAACACTTTTTAAAACTCTATAATATTTTTTAAACTAATCTCAATGACATATCATTTTGGAATGTTAGGAGGCTCAATTTATTACAGTATGAGTAAACAAACTTTGCAAAACTGTAGTTGGTTAGAACAACGAAAGTAGACGATGTATTTTTTAAACTGAAAGTATGCATATTTCATTTTAACTAAACTTAACGAAACTAAAACCGAACAACGGCAACATGAATAGGAAAAAATTGTTGACCTTGACAATATATTTCAAAGTCATGTTATTTATATTATTTATTTTGTTAATCTAACATCTTCAATTTTTACGAAAATTTGTTTACACATTGTCTAGTAAACTAATCAGTCTAACATCTCAAAAAATTCAAATCATTAGGTCCAATTCGAAAAAAGTTATCGTGTTTTGTAAGGTGTCCGAATATTATCGTCACCCACTGTATATATTTGTGTCAAACTTTCACTTGCAACCTTTCTTTGTTTTCACTATTCCTCACTTTCGACGTGAATGAAATTGAAACCAACCCCCACCCTCCTTGCGACTGCAATTCTAGCTCATATTCAAATTAAAAAATAGAAATCCTACTAATTATACTCTCCCTTTCTGTTTTCACACTTTTCTCTTTTCATTGACGAAGATCTAACGACAGCTTTCAACAAAAATGCCACTCGATAGGAAAACCTCTTCTTCAATCTCTTCTATGATTACCATAATATATGAAGTGTTTAACACTTTGCCGGCCGCTCATTTCTCGCATCGCCTTTACGCTGCCGCTGGCGAACTACTGAGACCGAGAGAAGCGAATCCTAAAGTTAAGCAATAAAGTATGCGTTCTCTCGCAGGAAAAATTAATTTACGTCTAAATTGCATACCAGCTGTTAGCCAAAAAATCCTAAGCTCAAAAATATTAGTGCTGGGCACTTACAAGCATAGTGGAAACATCGACGCTGCGCTGAGCCGATGTCACGCGTACGTGACGCCGGCCGTTAACCGTTGGCGAGCAAAAGTCACGCCAGCGTGACACCGGCCGGCAAAGTGTTAATAAATTACTAGCCACTATATCTCTTCAATTTTCTACTTGTTACTCTGTTTACAATATATTTCTATAATATCTTCTCATTTTGAGTTGGTGATTGTTGAGACAATACTGATACCAATCGTTACACTTTTTCATATGATTACTTATTTATTAGTTCGGCTATTTATTTATTTAATACTTCCTTTTTCATACTTTTCACGTATTTATATTTACTACACTTTTTCGTAATAAAAATGATGTTTTAACAATTTTTCACAGAACTTGTCTGTTTCCAGTGAAAACTGTTATTCAAAGTATCCGATCGTTGCAGTGTTAATCGGTTTCCGGTAGGTGAAGTGCTAATTCCTTTAGCACCGCTGATTAACACTCGAACGGCGGGGCTCGGGTCCAGTTGGACCCAAAGTATAAATATTGTTATTTGGCCGTCTAATTTCTGACAATTGATTTCAATTTTCACATGATTCACTAAGGTCTCAAGAAAAACTAACGAGGTCTAAGTAGAATATCTTTAAAAATATGTTAAACAAAGTCGATTCAGACGTGATTCAATATTGGTTCGAGTTTTGGCAGAGTATATTGTATTCATATTTCACTCTACTGTATCGTAAGCAACGATATTTATAAGATCCTCTGCATAAACATCATTTTTTTAGCAGAAGGTGAGAAAACCGTGGGGTCAGCATGCTTTTCTAACTTCCGGTCATATGTATGCACTGACATTAAACAACTGTATTTATGTTTCTACCTATGGCGCCGGAAACCCTTTTTTCCTAATTGAATTTCATTCACTATTCATTCTCTATTCATATCACGAAACGAAGTGGTCTGATAGTTGAATTATTTACAACCGCTGGTGTGAAATTACGATGTTTCATAAGCAATAGTCGATTACCATAGACATAAAATACATAACTGTAAAATTCATTTATTGTTCTTTCGTTATTATGCTTTTTTATTCGAGTGAATGAGTATTGTAAGCCTTGTAATTTTGAATAATAACAAAGGTCTAGTAATATAGATTCGCAAATTTGTAGGCATTATCCGTTAAATGATTTTATTTCTATTATAAACAAGAAAATTGAACCAACGTCTCTTAAATGAATAATATGAATAATATTCCCTCTGCTGCTAACCTCGCTCTCATATTTATTAATTTTCATGAAAAATAACCTTTTTTGGACTTCAATAGTGCAAAACCATATCAATTAAATTGCTCATAGCATACGTTAACATATTCATAGCTCGATGAAAATTGCAGACTGGTACATAAAAACATAGGGAAGTAACCCGTAAAGTCGTTAAGCCTTATCTAATGCCGATGCAGAGAAACTGACAAAGTCCGGTTTCCGTTTCACCAAAACTTAGGTATTCAGGCTCAGATAGAGGGGAATCTTTTGTCACATGGAAAAATGTCTTCGAAAGACGTCTTCAAGCCCTTTGGAGAAGGTCAACGTGATGTAGAGGAGGACTTATGAGACTCTTACGGATACATCCGGTGGTCTTCCCGTGCTCCTGGTTCTCGCCCGCCTCAGAGAGTACTAGTCTCTTCCTCATACAGGTACCTAATTGAGTAGAATCTCGAAAAATACGTATAGCCAATATCATTTGGACGCTGGCACCGTGGGAGACCGGAGTCGCCTCAGGATAAGATTCTTCTGCCTCAATTGTCTGAAATCGGATTTGCGGGGGTAGCAGTGGAGCCGCAAGCTGGTTGAATGTCTCTATGAGAGCGTAGACAAGTGACCTGTGTCAATTTCGTATACAACTTATACACCATTTTGCAGAGACAAGAAGATTTTGTCACGTAATACTATTTGATCAGTAACGTGTAGGCTTAGATCAGCTGTAGGGCAATTCTCTGTCCATGGAGGCCGTAAGGGTAAGAACTATTACAAGGTACTGTATGTTAAATCACCGAATAAGGTATTAAGCATTGTTCTTCTAGTTCAAAACACATGTCTGACATATTTTTAAGATCTTAAGCAGAGAACTTTTAAATGAAATCGAGTGTGATTTCCATTGCATCAGATACATTGTTAATAGATTAAATGCATATATTTTCGTGAAAATTTTACAAAGGCATGGAAACAAATATTTCCAGTTCTGGTTATTTTATCTCACTATTGTTTTCGGCTATCAGTTACTCGCATAAAGTCAAAAGTTATTCAAATTTCGCTTCTCTACGAACATACAGACAACAAAGGTTGGAGTTGTTTTTCAATTCTCAATTATTTTAAATACATATTGTAGAAGTCGATCATGCTGCACATACTATTAATATTATTAATATATTTCCAACTTCAAAATATATGATCTTAAACATCTATAGTTAAGAACACTGTTTTAATTACTCTCCATACGTGTAACACATCTCAAGTGTAACTGAATCACTCAGTTATTGATACTGGATTAGCATTTATCCCCTATCAAAATTTTTGAATTTTAACGGTCGCTAAACTTTATTACTAAATGCTATAAATGTTTAGATAACTGCCTTACAATTAAATATCGGAACAACGCACTTAAAAAACAATCTTGATGGCTAGAACAATAATATCAGGTACTGCATACGGAAATTATTTATATCTTGTGGTTGCGCAAAGTGTAAAATTAGATATAGGATGTATTTACTAAAATACAGTCTTATTTCTCAAACTAGCAAAAGTATTTATTGCTAAACATAAACAGTTGATTTATATTCTTACTCTAAAAGCACATATGCATCCCCAGGGCATAGCAAGCAGTTTACCCTGAACACGTATGTGCGTCCATAGTATTAAAAGGATTAGAAATGTATTAATTTACAAAAAGTCATTAAACTATCAGCTTTTAAAATATTATACTGTTTTGCTTATAAGTTAATAAAATCCAATACTTCTGTGTTAAGTTATATCTACGGGTATTATTGCTTAAACTTGCATTCGGCAAGTGATACATGTCGATTTTTACGTAATTTTGCACAGCTATTTATTAAACTTGCTTAAAAATTTTACTATATTTGACCAATGCTGCATTCACGCTGTTTTGTTATAAACTCCTTTTTCATCCAAGTCAAACTTCTATTTATTTTAAATTCAATGATGTATCTCAATGTATAATAAATTTGTTTCATAAGTTTTCTATACTACCGCCAGCATAAAAAATACCTATGTCCATCTGAAAAGTAAAAATTTCTTTAAAACGTAGGAAGGAGTAGTTGAATTTTCGCAGAGAAAATTATTTTTATATACAGATATTATATGTAGATCTTCAGAAATTGTATAAAAACGGAAATGAATATTAGAATATGAAGAGTTACTTCTTCCCCTGAGAAAAAAATAGCACTGACCAAAGATGTATTAGAATTTTAAAGCTGGTTCAATAATAAATAATTAATAATACAAACAGTTGTGCAAAGTCACATCAAAATCAATGTATGTATCTTACCGAACATTCTCCACTAGAAGTATTTAATATAATATAATAATGGTTTCAAATGAGCTTATAATTTATACTAGTATATCAATTCATTCACTCAATATTGTTTATGTAGGGTTTACTATAAAAATATCTATAGAAAAGTGACCATAACTTACGAATTATTGGGACAGTGTATTAATTTAACATTAGCGACTAGGTTTCTACGTGAATTCATTATATTAAATTAGCATATACCTTCGTTAATAATTTATTATATATTAGTCGTGTGAATTAAGTGTAATATTTCGACAGAAACCTATTTTCGCTTTTAAAGTAAATTTCCTTTTCTATCTGTAACTTTTTTTGTTGCACATTTCTTACCTAATCATTGTAATGTAATCTTGAAAACAATATCCGATTGTAATCAGTAGTCTTCAGTCGAATCACCTTGCAATTCCCGGTACTGACAGATCAGGTCATGCACCCCTAAGATTGCTAACCCGTATACCACAGCATTCTACAGACCATAGTTGTCCTTGGAACTAACGCTCAAGGAATTCAATTTTTTTTACGAACTAGCAAACCGTGTCTGTACACGGCAGTCACCTTAATTATTTATCATAAATTTATCATGCTTACATACCTTGTAAGTTGTCCAACATGTATGAAAGCAGCTTGTTAGTTCCTGAAGGTTCACCATACAACGCCATCACTTCTTTGCTGAGTGGATTACCCTGAAGTCCAAGCACTTTCAATTGGAACAACTTTCCTAATTCGTACGGTAACACTCGAAGGTAATTTTGATTCAATAATAACTCTCTAAAACAGAAAAAGAATTTACAATAAGAATCATAGTTACTTTGATTTCATATTACATACATTGAATACATTGAATACTTATTTAATTGCATCAAACAAGCTGAAATTATACCTGAGGTAGATGAGGTCCCCCAGTTCTGCTGGCAAACTACGTAATTTGTTGCTACTGAGATCTAAAGCACGCAGGTTAACCATCCGACCAATCTCAGGTGGTATCCTTTGCAAACTATTATCATTGAGATATAATGCTGTCAAATGTGTTAACTGCCATAAGTTTGGACTCAGATTTCTTACACTGCCTGTTATCTCCAACTCCGGCCAATAAGATTTCTTCCCAGAGTTGGCATCCTCCGTGGACATGAAAGTGTTAGTACGACGTGGGTTAGAGTTTTCATATTTGTCCTTGTGATTGCGGGACATTTTAAATCCTGAAAAAATTTAATTATCCACTGTTAGCATTATACGTAAATCATGCTATATTTTTAAAATACCCTATAACTAAAATACCTCAATGTACCCTAAACATGATTGGAGTACTATAGATAAAATCTGAACTATATTAATAATATAATCAACAGAAATAATATATTTTTGAAGTTTCTTCTTAAAACTGGATTTTGTAACACATTTTCATAAGATGAAAATTCTTTACTGCCTTTAGAGGGATTCAGAAAATTAGGATATCACCAGAGTACACCATAAAGGAAGTTATTTCCAGTTATATAAAGAATAAAAAACTGATAATTAAATTGATAGAAGATTTATTGAAATAATATAAAATCAAACTATTTACATTATTAGAACAATTTGAAAATCTTGTAGATTTTAAATAAAATATAACAAATCTTTGATGATAATTTCTCTTGTATGATAATTGTTATATTTTATTATTCAAAGCCAACAGAATTTGATCATGTTTGAATTGAAAAGGATTTATACTATTTCACATTTAATCTTATATATACAGTTACTCATAAAATTTATTGTCCATTATCAAATGTCGGTTCAATTTAACTAATTTAATAGTGCTTCAGGAAGTAAATAGTAGAAAAAGTGAAATAGTATTCTATGAACATAACTGTATAAAAATTAGATATACATTTCTTATCGAACAATGTTGTATGGAAATCCTCTACAAGGAACCAATGTATAATGTTTAAATTTGATTTCTCTTACTTTTCCATTCATTCTAAAAATTATATTGGATTAAAGAAAAATAGGTATTTATACTTGAAAATTAATTATAAGACATGTATTTAATGCTAAAAGATGTTGAATAATTTATAATACTAAAGCATCATAGAACACATTGAATTAAAAGAGAATGAAGAATATAATCACAACAAAGTACAATTAATTTAAGTATAGATTAATTATGATTAATGTCAAACATGTTACAAGTAAACAATTATAAGCTGTTACAAACAGTTTATCACAATTTTATGCAATACAGTATGTCATAGAGAAACAGAAAAACAAGAAAGTATATATGTATGTACTTCCAAAATAAACTGTTTTACGAAACATTTAAAAATCATAAAACAATATATAACCTGTATAAAAAGACTTGTTTTCTTCATTACAAACCGACCTATTTGACTCGCTTCAAGTAACAAGAAAATTATACAGAGTCCGTCAATTATTGAATTTCTTCTTTTTATAAATGTATTCTTAATTTTGTGAGTAACTATAAGTGATTTCATAACCTATGAAGTAAAAATGTAGATTACTGGACTGTCCGATGTACCCAAGATAACCTCACTTTTTATTTCGACAGAATCCATGAAGAATGATTACAAAGTTGTAATTACAAATTTTAAATGGTAGTTTGTATAATTTTCCATTTTTTAACAATCGTTCTTCCCTACATAGTTCGTATGTTCCGTACGACAAGCGTTCGCATTACAATACATTTCTCCAAGTCGAGAATTTCCATACCTTTCGAATTTAATACGAAACCTGAGGGAAACTGTTACGCACCTTCATCTACCTCTTAGCACACACAAAACGCGCGCGAAGTTGATACCGAATGAAAATTTACGCGTAAACAAAACTACCTTGACAAACACAAATCCTTCATTTATCAACTGCACTGATCGCGAACTATAGAAAATCGTGATTGGTCACACTACCGCTCAAATTTTCCCGAATAAGTTGACTCTGAACTAGGGAGATCTGGAGAAACCCAGGAAACTTATCATAATTACGCTACTATTACGTACATATAAATTTTAATAAAACGAAATCTTTGTGTGTTATTCTTACTGGTTTTTCTATATTCTTATATCCATTTGCTACTAAATTTCTATCACAGATAAATACACTAGCTCATATTATACAGGCAAGGAATGGGGAAACTTCATGAAGAGAACACACGAGACGATATTGGGTACATACCATTATTTAACAATCAAGTTTTACCCTCTATAAAATTGTTTGTTCCGCTCAAGATTAAAGCAAAACACAACAATAGCAGCTCATCTGTTCATGTCACGTGAGGGACCTCCCGTTAATCCTATTTGAATTCGACCGCGACACATATACTTTGTATTCGGTTTTGGAATTTTATTCGCAGCACCTTCAAGAATATTACGAATTAATAAAAACTAATTTGTGCAAAATCTCAGTTCAACCGAATTACAAAAAGGACGTCAGACAAAACTTTCAAATTTAGACAGACCATGTCTTTTACGCCGTATTACTTCACTTTGTGCATCAAATGACTTTTAAAGAAAATTGAAAGAATTAGCTTCAACTATTCTTAAGGAACCAATTGGAACAAAATTGTCGAAAAAAAATGTTCAAGAATATCCCTAATGTATATAGATGATAATACTAAAGTCTATAAATAAAATACATAATTAAATGCTTATCATGATGACAAAAACAATATAATCAATAAAAAAATTCGTTATGAATTTGAATGCATGAAATATGGTACATATGCTTAGTACTATATAGTGTTTTAAATGCATACATGAAATAATATTCCCCTATCACAGCCCTCTACGTTAATCTACACTGTTCTTATGTTTGGTGCTGATTGTTGAGTAGATAATTTTACGAGGCGGAAAGTACAAGTCGAATATCGCGCCGCGTGTTTCAGATGGAACACCAGGCGTACGGATGCGCGAAAAGAGTGAGACCGCAAGCATAGTAAAAGGAGACAAGCTACATTGGTCGTCGGTGTGAATGTTTCGCTTGTTGTGCTCATGTCGTGCTCTCTCGCTTACTCGCCACTTCCTCTCTTTGTCTAAAACTATGAAAGCAGCACTGTTTAGTTGTGGACCATCAACCAATCGGAGAAAGGTAGTTTCTGTACCATACCTCAAATTTCTGAGCCCTTTTATTATTCTATAGAGTGGCGTTCTCACAAGCTAAGGTCCACCTCTCTACCGTCGACGGCGTTAGGATAGAACTTTTTCAAATCTAACAATTCTTGAGCCCAGAACAAAACTATGTAGAATAACATAGAGGCGAAGGGAACATATTATTTTAAACCCCATGATTAATTCATGTACAATACATACAGTAATGGGATCTACTTCTGCACATTTTTCTTACACCCTAAGCTATCGCGCACGTAATCATCATTTTAAATGCACATCCAATCTGCAGTGGATCCTGCCTCAGCAGTAAATTGTCAATCAATCAGGATAAAAAATTTCTATATCGACCCTCGCTAACGGATCAAGTTGCGGCTGGAGGTTGCAAGAGAACCCATTATTGTATTATACACTATACATAATATGTGCACATTAACGTTTTGTTGTACCTACAGCAATTTTCCGTAAAATGTATCCTTCGAAAATTTTTCAAATAACATATGTATGTACTACCCCTGTTTCAGTTCCTGTAGCCACATAGTTTCAATCAACTCCCGCAGCACCACTCTGGCTGTAGTTTGCTAAGTAATCGAAGATGGGAACAGAAATTACTTTACTTTGATTGGCTGATAATGAAATGCTAAGATAGGATTCACTGCGGATTGGACATGCAGTAAAATGGTAGGGATAGAAGCGTTTGCTTAGAGAGGAAGAAAAATGTACAATATACAAAGTGTAAGAATTGGTTGGAGTTGAAGCTAGTGTATTATACATATTTTTACAGCAACCAAAAAATTAGATTGTAACAAAAAGCTTCTATGTACATGTGTATGTATTTTATTCTTATGTATATAGTGTTTTTAAGTATATACTGTACATATATACTTACGTATGTAATGTTTTTCTTACATCGTTACATCTTATACTGAATCACGAATCATGACAGAAATCTTCTGATCTTTTCAAAACCCATAGGTTGCTAACTCATCCCAGAATACGCTGTGCTATCTTAATGATACTAGTATAATTGTGGAGTAAAGAACGTGTAGGTTTACACTTGCATATAAACTTTACAGACACCGTGCAAGCACATGTGGCTGCATGTGGCCTTTAAGAATACACGATCCTGTTCTTAAAATCATAATAAAGATATTTTTCATTTCTTATGTATTGTTTTTACAATATAAAATAATTTAAGGCGTTAAATAATCAGATATGGAAGACGAAACATTTCGGGGTGAGAACACTACATATAATCTTTTTAGTTTTTATATAATCGGGATCCTAATGAGTTGATTTTAATGTTGCAGATTATTATAAAGCTGAAAATAGCGACGATGAAGAAGCTAATGATAATTTACAATCTCACTTATATTCTAAAATTTATTATACGTCAAATGACATAGATATTGTGGATGAAAAACCAGACTTTAAATTTAATTTTCCTAGTATTGACAATAAAGAAATTCTTAACAGTGTGAATACTAATAGTGTTGATACTAAAAAAGAAGAGATCAAAAACATTGATGCAGATAATTATGTAACAAGTGGCTCTGCATTATTTGAAGAAGATACTAAATCCAATATAAAGTCAATATGCTTAGAAAACCACATTGGAACATCGGTCGAAGAAAGTAAAAATCATTTAAATGTATCTTGTACATTGCAGCATTCTCAAGAAAATGTTGCTACTTCACAAGATGCTAAAGGATCAACAAATCAAAATGCAGAAATTACTAATAATTTGGATTCTTCTAATATAAGTAGAGGTGTTTGTATCAAACCTGAAGCAGAAGAAGAAAGTAGAGTAGAATTAAAATCTACAAATTCGAATTTTGAAATAAATGAATCTAAATCCCAATCCCATTCAAAAACTGACAACAGTAATGTTGACCATAGAGTTGAAGAAATCCAAGAAGTGAACATTGTAAAATTAAATGTTGATCATAACAATATTCTTAAAAGGTATGAATTTTCGAAATTGTTTATTAATGAATTATACCAAGAAAAATATGTCAATTTACAAAAACAATTACAAAAATTGGACGAAGAAAAAGAAATGAGATTAAGAATAAGAGAACAAGAAGAAAAGACTAAGATAGAAATTGAGGAGAATCAACAGTTGCATGAACACACAAATTCCGGAAGTGATGAAGAATCAGATTCTAAATATAATGTATGTGCAAGAAGTAAGAAAAGACAAAAAGTAAACGACTATACTGAAGATGAGGTAATTTTATTAACATCAGATACAGAAACTGATTCTGAAGGATCTATTCTAGAAGTACCAATTCCGCCAAAACCTAAACCACCTGTTATAAATTTACAAGATTCTGATGATTCAGAGACATTTAGTTCTAACAATGATACAGACGAATGCTCATTGGTAACTAAGATTGAAGATAATAAAAAAGTATCACATACTAAATTAAAAAAGAAAAATTCTACTAATGATAGATTGAGAAACAATATAGCAGAAGATATAATTTTAAATTGCTCAGAAGTCCAAAAGGGTGCATCCAGTATTAAAGAAATAAAGGAAATGAGTAAAAACATGCAAAACAAATCAACAGAGTGCCATAGTAAAGACGAAAATGATTCTGGAAAAGATAAATCTATTTCAATAAGTAAGACATGTAGTAGAAATCTTGATGGTGCAAGAAAATCATTGTCTAGTAGTGAAAAAGATAATATACCTGAGTTTGATGTATCATTGGAAGCTACTAATAATAAAAATATTGTATTTGAAAGAGATAAGAACCAATCAATTACTTCAATGGAAGATGTAACAAATTTTGAAATTCCCAATCAGCCAAGTTCAAGTAGAAAAAGACAAAGAGTAAATGATGATGAAAATTCTGTTAGTACAAAACAGAAAAAATACTTGTGTAGTAAAGGTACATCTTCTCCAGCATGTATTAATGAACAAGACAAAGATAATAATGAAACTGTTTGGGAAGAATATTTCTTCCGTCCAATGTCTGACAAAGTTAAAGCCTTTTACAACGAATCACGAGGTCAAGAAAATTTTAATGTTGAAGAAATACAAAGTAAAATGTCAAGTAAGTTTCTAAGAATTATTAGTTAGAATTATTAGTTACTAATATATTTCATATTTGATATCATTTCTATAAATTTCTGAAAAAATATCATTTCATTAATTGAGAATGCTTTATAAATTTAAACAATTTATTACATTTACTTTTTTAGCTGAACCAATAGATAAAATCACTTTAAGCCGACTGTAACTAATTATTGGTAGTATGTATATAGTACAATATAAAAATTGTATTTTCATTGCATACTACACATATTTCTTCTAAATTATGTGGCTGGCTAAACTATTCATTTAGAATAAACTAACTTTTATGAACATTTCATTTTTTAGTGAAAGAATGTATTATTTTGATCTTTTGAACATTTATAAGTCTTTCACAAATAATAATAAAACTACTAGGCAGATGTTTAAAATTAATTATTGAATTTCAAGTAAATCTTCAATTAGAGTTTGGTAGATAATGTTCTTCAGTACATTTTTAATTAACCTTTTCGCTACGAGCGGTGACTATAGTCACCCAACGCCCGATACTCGTCGCGCACGAACGGTGACTTTAGTCACTCGACATTTGACGTTTGCTACGTACGAACGGTGACTTAAGTTATCCGCAAATCTTCGTGAGCAGAGTATATATGTTATAATTTATTAAACATTTCTTTTCTACGAGCGACTGCACTCGCTCTGCGTAACGTTTGGCGCGGTGGCTCGTTCAGCGGGAGGAGTGCGACGCAGAATGCGTCCGTAGCGAAAAGGTTGAGCATATCTATTAATATGTACATTATTACTGTATTCAGTAAATATTTCCACAAAATTACAAAAAGATAAGTAATAGAATAATTCTCTCAAGTATAGGTTCTTTAAACTTGAATAATTCACACTTTGAGTGGTTTACAGAGGATCCAAGACTGTGGGCTGTTTTAGACGACGACTTGATGCCACAATTTGGAAAGAGGAAACGCTTTTGGAATCTAAAATGTAATAACTGTAATAAAGAGGGTCACCAAACATACAATTGTTCAGAACCTAGGAAACCTCCTCGCTGTCATATGTGTGGTACTCAAGGACATTCGGAAAGAAACTGTCCTGAGAAAATGTGCCTTACGGTTCGAATATGTTTCATATGGAATATATTATAGTAGTGCTTTATATGGTGCACGTTTTCCTGCCTCTTTCATTGTTCATTGAGCAAGGTGATGTAGTCAAGAATTCCACAAGTTGATAGATTTTATTATTCGCAAACAATTCTGTGCTGTGTGTCTCTGCTGAAACGCAAGCCGAATGAATACGCAATGTGAGAATACAAGTATGGTAGAATGAAACAAGCTACATTGTTTGTTGATGTGGCATGCATTTAAGTTGATATAATACCCTCTTGTGTACGTACCGGTATTCCTGTTTGTCTTTGACTACGAGGATAACACTGTCTCAGCAGGGAATCGTCCACCAATCAGAGCGAAACAATTCTCCGTTGCACGATTTGCGATTCGAAAAACGTGCAGCAGTAAGGTGTTACTGTATATTATATAGTCTTATAATTACATGCTATTCCTTTACAGTGTGGTAAAACGCAAGGATCATTTAGAAAAACTTGTGAGTCTTGTTGCACATTATATTGTGACATGTGTAGAGCCATAGGACACGAATCAACAGAATGCCCTGACCATTGGAGAAGATTTCATCAGACAGTCAGTTTATTTTTTATTTAATATTGTAAAGCTTGTGCCCAGAAAAAACATGGAATTTTTCATCAGTTTTTACTATTTCAGACACAGAATTCTGAAATACACATTCCGAAAAATTTATCTGAAGTTATGAAACCTCCAGATATGCTTTTTTGTTGTAATTGTACTCGACGCGGACATGATTCCTCTACATGCCACGACTACCGGTGGTCTCAACACTTTCCGACACCGGCATTTGTAACGAACTACACGGATGAACCATTATGTAAAAAAAGAAAGAATACTACAAGCGAAGATATTATACCATTAAAAAAAAATGTAAACAAAAAAAAGGAACGGAAAGCCATAACTACCAGAATTGTCGAAACAAAAAATGATCTTCAAGATTGTTCCATTTTATACAAGTTTGGAACTTTTGAATCATCGAGAAAAGATGGTCAAGAAATCAGTAAACTGTTAGAAGGTGACATTTATAAAACAAATTTTTTGGATGGTTTTGATCCGACTTTTTTGGAGGAATTGATAAAGAAAGTTTCATTTGAATTAGTAATATATCGCACTGAGAACCAAACATTCGCGAGAATACGAGCATTTAGTGGTGCTCCATTGTACATTTATAAAATTTTCGACTATTGGATGAGATTAGATAAAAGAGACAAACAGTCGTTAAAGTTGTATATAAATCTTCCATATGATTCGAAAAAGCTATACAATATGTTTAGTGCACAATGGGAAGAAATGGAACAGGCTTCTGCTGAACCTTACGCTCTATGTAAACAGATACAATCATTACAATCGTCAATGAGTGGAGCTTCCGATCCTTCTATATTGCATAACATATCTGACAGGGTACGTCGTCTGCGAGGTAAATTACTAAATCTTTATAACAGACTAGTGACTAATTGGCCAGAGATGCTTCGACAAATTACTAAAAGATTGCACAAATGTTCGTCGAACAACAAGAAGCACCGTTTGACTGATAACATGTATTGTCGGAGTATGTATGTGTATAACGAAAGTTTTTTACCGCGTATATTAACGAATACAGAGGTAAATAACTTATTTGTACAATATCACAAACAAAATACGGAGGGCGGACGTAAAGAAAAATCTAAGAAAAAGAAGAAAAGCGATATGAATCCATATGAAAAGTTTATACTTTTCGAAAGAAGTACAGGAAGACGGAAGAAAGAAACTGCAACTTCGTCCAACTCCTTTCCTGAACAAAACGAGGAAATACCCACTTGTACATCCACACGAATTGATTCTCAAGAACAAAGCGAGAAAATAATTAGTTGTTCATCTACTGAAAATGTTTGTCAAGAACCAAAGAAGAAAATCCCGAATTGTACGTCCAATGAAAATGTTTCTCAAGAACGAAATAGTAAAAAAACTAATTGCGCATATACTGAAAATGTTATTCAAGAACAAAGTAAAAAAATACCTACTTCGATAGATACTGAAAATGTTACTGAGGTACAAAACATGAACGTACCTACTTGTACATCCACTAAAGGTCGTATTCAAGAACAAGGTAAGAGAAAACCTGTTCGGATGTTTCCAGAAAATATTGTTCAAGAGCAAAACAAGGAAATACCCAGTTGTTCATCTTCTGAAAATGTTGTTCGCGAACAATGTAAAGATACGCTTATTTGCACAACTACTAGAAACATTATTCAAGGACAAAATAAAGAAACATCTATTTGTACAACTACTGAAAATGTTGTTCAGAAAAAAATCAAAAAGTCTCCTGTTTGCACAACCACTACAAGTGATATTAAAGAACAAAGGAAGGGTGTTTGGGTACCTTCCGAAATTATTCAGAAACTAAACAAGAACATACCTGATTGGACAGCTACTGGAATGATTTCGACAAGTACTAATTTTCCATGTTATGATACATTTAGTATATGTTCTGCAGAAGAAAGCAAGCGGATTCATCCCATAGAACATGTACAATTAAAAAATACGATAAAGCAGGGTCATGCGCCAAATTTAACTGTTACACCTTTAAAGAAACCTACAAAATCAGATATAATATTACAGCAATCAGACAATAATTCTGAAAAAAACATAGAATCCGCAAAAAATAATAATATACCGCAAGCATCTAGTTCACAAAAGGGCACTGTTGTATTTTATTCAGCTTTAAACAAAGGAACTGATATAATCGAGATAGCTTCAAAAAAGAGAAAAAGAAAAAGAAGGAAATCTGAAAGTAATACAGAAATCATAAAAAAAGAAGAGACAAATAATATGTCTATAGAAGATAGAGCTCAAAAGGTAATAAATGAAGCGCTTAAATTCAATTTACCATACATGAACAAAGCTGTAGAAGAGATAAAAAAACGAATAATTGATAAAAATATTAAACAAGAACAGATAGACGTGCTACAAAGACTAATCAATTTAGAAACAGATCATCAGCAATATGTGAGTTCCTTTTGTAATTATTTAAAATGAATTTTTTTTTTGAAGAATTCATTTTAATTTTCTCAGCTAAGACTATGTATAAAAGTAAAAAAAAGATATTATTATACGTATTGATTATTCAAAAAATTATATAAAGTAAGTTATAAAGGACGGAACATTTGTGAAAATATAAACGGATTACATAAAGTAGATATCTTTATGTGTAATACTTATTGTGCATCTAAGTAAGTAGTATCTGTAGTTGTGAAAGTGAGGAAACGTTTATAATCTTTTATTTGACAGAAACTTGTATATTTTCAATTTCAAGTGATTTGATTGTTTCAATTCGTCCTCTATAATATACTATATTATTATTTACAAAATACAAGAGTATAATTGTATCTTGCCTCATCACTGCAGAGTGACCGAATTGATGTTCGTTAGACGATAATAAATACTGATGGCGTTAAGTATAAGCAATAAACGGACCACTGTGTACGTATTGCATCACTAAAAGAAAAGTGAAGTTAATGAAACTCTATGTACATATAGTAAGTCGAAGACAGGTTTGCTTGGAATCTACTTTGTCTTACTAAACTGCAATGATATACACTATGTGTATACCAATATCGCACGACTACCAAGATAATATTAATTTTTTAATCTCATATTGCAATAAGTACATTACTGACTCTTATTAACATCAACTTGATAAATCCGTTAAATATCTTTGCCTACTTTAGTTAATGGAGGAAATAAAAAGATTGTTTAAAATTAAGTCATATAATCTTCATATATTATCCTTTAAAATATAATATTTGTGTATTATGCTACTATTAATAAAAATCTTTTAGTAATATTGAGGTATTAAATTTAATACAAAAGACATGTATAAATTATAAACATGTTTCCATTTATTCAGAACTAAGATTTTAAGTTTTATTATCTATCCCAACATTCACAAAATGTATGCTTCATCTTTTACAACCATATGTACATACTTTTACTATGTTAAACACATATATGATTGAGAAGTGATTTATAATAAAATTAATGATTCAAAATAATATATATTTTCATTATGTCTTCATCGGTGGCGGTCCTCCCATTGGTGGTGGTGGTCCGTTCATAGGTGGTCTCATTGGACCCATAGGTCCCATAGGACCCATCATTGGTCCCATTGGTCCCATAGGACCCATCATAGGTGGTCTCATACCCATCATTGGAGGTATAGGTCCATGTGGTCCCATCATCATTGGGCCTCCTGGACCCATTGGCCCACCAGGATGCATCCCAGGAGGTGGCATCATTCCTGGTGGTCCTTGAGGCGGTACCCCAGGTCTAGGTCCAAGACTTGAAGGTGGTGGTATTGCTGCTCCTTTATTGACTGCAAATGGATTAGATGCAATTTTTCCAGCTTTGAAGGCTGCAGTCGTTTCATCAATCAAATGTTGTGCTTTTTCTTCCATCCATTTTTGATAGAAATACTTCACATTATCTTTATGTTTACGACCTTGACAATGAGTCTTTCGTACACTTGGCGAATCGTGTGTTAAGTAGGTATCACAATAATCACAATAATATTTTGGCATTGTTTGTCTGGATACTACTAACAATGATATTTTAAACTTCTTATAATAACTTTCACAATCGTTAGTAAGCTATTTTCATTTATGGAGTTTGTATAATAACATGTAACACCAAATCGTATGCGTGTGCATCTAGACTGTACGCAATATATTCAGGTTTCAGATTTGTTCCTATAGAACCATAGAGTTACATACAGTATTTAACTAGAGACGAAACTGTAATGCTTTTTAAAAGCCAATTTATAGCACGCATGCGCAGATCTTTATTTCTACGATTACATACATGTATATGATCCATGATTTACATCAGGGTTCGCAATTAATTGCACATGACAGAGACAGAGAATTTTCCGAGACTGCTCTGAAATGTGCTGAAAGTGATATGCAGTAAGTATCTACATAAAGTGTATACAATAATTGGTCCCACTCCTACATATTTCGCACTCCTTAAGTTGGCTCGCATATCCCCACCATTTTACTGCGCATCCAACTTCGCTCGTTCTCTTAGAAAGAGAACGAGATACGATGGAGAGAAACGCAATGATACTATGTTGGTGTGCTTGCGGCTATTTATTTATAAAGGAGCTTCAACTTTCAAATGAATGAAATTTGTTGCGTCCAGTGTATTTGTGAAAGCTGTGAAATAAATCAGAGCAAAGAAAATTTCTATATTAACCCATGCTAACGGATCAAGCTGTGGCCTAGAGGTGTGCAGGAGTAGGACCCGTTACTGTATTATGTCCTACATTAATGGGACCTATTACTGTACGCTTTTCTTACTCCCTAAACTGCCACGCATATAACCATCATTTTACTGCGCATCCAATCCGCAGTGGATCCTCTTAGCAATGAACTGTCAACCAATCAGAATAAGAAAAATTTTTCATCAACCCTCGCTAACGGTTCAAGCTGCAGCCTGGGGAGGCGTGCAAGAGTAGGACCAATTACTGTACATAAAAAGTATAAAGACCTTTAATATTGTCAATTTAGATGTTGCGCATAAAATAAATTAGGAAATAACCTCATTAATTCTTTCAATAATTGTCATTTCAATGTCTGATTTATCCGAACGTTTTCAATGTTAACACTAATGGCAATATTAATACTTACAATAAAATTATTTAATATTGTAGCATCTTAGCAATAGCAAATTGAAATATTTACAAAGAATTTACAAAATCAGTAGAATTTATTGAATTATGTCAGTGTCATATCATAGTACATTATGTAAATATAATTTTGTTTTTCTCTAAATGTGCCAAAATTCAGTTAGATTTTTTTAATTAGAACACTGTGGAACTATCGCCTGCCTCTTCCTCTACCACGTCCACCACGGCCACCCCTAGTACCACGACCACCTCGTCCCCTACCACGTGCTGCTCCTAATAACAAATAAGTGTAATGTATAGCTTTATATAAACTTATATACCAAAATTCATTTGTTAATGCAAACCTCTGGCAGCTTCTTTTTTCTTAGCCTTGGCTTTTGGTGTGTCATCTATAAGTAATGTTTCCAGTGGTAACGAATCTGGCAGTATGTAATACCTTATATTATTGCCTCGTAAGCTCAAGGTATCCAATTGTACAGGATCCCTATTTTTTATGGTCATTTTCACTGTTTTTAAATGTGTGTTCATTGCCACATCCACTCCTTGAAAAATTATTCAAAATGTATCAAAATAAATTATATTAATATAATTTTTTATATTGTCAATTATACGAAAGAATTAAACTGTACATACAATAACTTCAATATTCAGACAATATTAGACACTCAAACATTATTTTATATTTGTTTAATTTATATTATAAATAATTTAAAGAGATCTATCAAGTATGCAGTAGTGCTGCGACAAAAGTAACTATTATCGTCTTTATTTTTGTTTGCTTAATAAAAAGTTTTAATCATTAAACATGTATACATGACATAAATAATATTAAACCGTATAGGTTATGTTGACATACCGGTAATAGTGCCGTGTACTTGAGTTCCATTCTTCAATTCTATTGTTACAGTCTCGTGACTGAGTTTCATTAAAAATCTAAAATTTATTCATATTAAAAATACAACATCACATTGATAGGAATTACAATGCTACAACAATCATTTTTTACACAAAATAAAATATTTATTTATACACTGCACTTATTTCTATAAGTTCATTATTCTCTTTAGTTTACATACCTTACTAGCTTCATATTATTATTATATTTTATATTTCAGGATATATGTACTTATAGTTCAGCCGAAAACCATAACCTCTTTTGTATCTGTTAAATTGCATACAACGCTATGTTATTGTGTTCCAAAACACATTGCTTGGAGAACTATGACAGTAATGGCTCCTACCCCAAGCTGCAGCTTGATTCGTTAGCGAGAGTCGATGTAAAAATATTCTTTGTTCTGATTGGCTGGTAATTTACTGTTCAGACAAAATCCAGTGCAGATTGGATGCGCTGTAAAATGGTGGTTAGGTGCACGCCAGCTTAGGGATTAAGAAAAGCGTGTGGGAGTAGGTCTCATTACTGTATTTAAGTGTTTTGTGTTCTGAAGAATTTTTTTTGAGAGAATTTGAAGAATTCCGTCTTCATTGATATTTGTTAACAACTTATCGCTGTCTCATGATTGGTTGCATCTATAAATTGGGGGCATTTCATATGATGTTATGGGGACCGATAAACTGAAATCTTATCGGGCAATTACTGATTTAGAGCATTTGATTGGTTGAATACAATTGTACAACGAAATGTTTAATTATTAATTAAATAGTTACAAATTGTTTAGAAAAACAACTTTGTAATAAAAATAGCGAAACTCTTTTTACGCGATTACATGTTGAAAACTTTTTACTTGCGTGAAGCTATTTTGTAGGGTGAGCGAGGAAAAAAAATTTAATTTCATAATATGAAATCTAAATAATTATCAATTTAATATTTGAACCGGAGATTATAGAAAGAAATTTTTAGAAGTGGGATAGTACAATGAACTTCACTTACAAACTTCTATACACAACTAATACACATTTTTTATTATTATAACATTTGCCTCGTATAAAGAAGAAACTTCACACTGTGCTTAAATATACTTTTCATTTATGTAAACAAGAAATAATGAAGAAACTACGAATAAAATGATTTAAAAAGGATTGTATTCTGTACAACTTATAATAACATAATGTTGTATCAAATTACAGTACATGATAGTGCTGCTTTTGCATTAATCAATTTTAAAATAGTTTTCATCCTTCCTGCTGATCCTACATCATAAGTTTGTGGAAATCCTGTATCTGGTGGTCTACCATACAAACGTTGCATACACTGTTCCCACCTAACTGGTGAAATAATTTGCTTACATATGTATTTTTTTGCATACTGTAAGTTTGAATAAGGTTGTGCTTTGTAATTTGAATATACTATACATCTAGGTTCATGTAATGTAATTGAATGTAACATTTTTCCAACAGACTTCAAAGCAGGTTCCATCAGGGTTGTATGAAATGCACCTGATACAGGCAATCTACTTACATTAGCCAAACCAAATTGATCTTTGTTTTTTTCAATATAGTCTAATGCTTCTACATTGCCTGCTAATATTTTCTTCTCTGTACATAGATAGATTGCAGTTCTGTAGTAAATTAATGATATTATGTACTTTATATATTTATCTATTAGTTATTATTTAAATTTCATAAAAATATTTTACCGGCACACAGGTTGTTCAACTCCCATCTCCATTGCCCACTTCTCTCCTTCTGTACAAGCTTTAGAAACCTCTGATCTTGGTGTACACGTAATGGCCAACATTCCTTGGGGTACTTTATCTGAAGCATATTGCATAGCTTTTCCTCTTACAAGAGTCAATCTAATTCCATCTTCAAATGTTATAACACCAGACAGAATCAAAGAAGTTATTTCTCCTACACTGTATCCAGCAGTAGCAACACAAGTTTCAAATACACTAGGTCTTTCCTCACGAATTTTTTCTAAGGCAGCCAATGATGAAATGACTGTCGCTATTTGATTAAATTCAGTTTTGTTTAGTTTTTCTTGTGGTCCATGTAAACAAATATTTAGCAAATTATAATCGAGTATCTCGTTCGCAATTTCAAATAATTCTTTAACAGCAGGAAACTGCATATATTTTTTTATCGCGCCAGCTTTAATTACACCCTGACCAGGAAATAATAAAATCGAGGTATTTCTTGGATCTACCTTCGGCTTTGTACTATCTGGAGCACCTTCAGGATATGGTGATGTTACCCAATTAGTATCGCCAGTATTTTTGTATGTTGCAGATTCTTTGAGTAGATGACTAACTTCTTCAGCATCATAGGTAGATTCAGTATTGTTTACAGATTCCTTGACGGATTCTGTATTACTATCCTTATCCTTAATTGCATCACTAGAAAACTTATTGTGATAACCTAACCAAATATTTTTTGGTAGCGAGAAGTATATTCTGTTGAATAGTGTTCGCTGAATCATTTTCATCGATAATCACAAAGTTCAAGTACTCGTTAAATGGTTATAAAATAACACGATATCATTTAAGAGTTAAAATGATAACTTACAAATTAACTCTAACTCACGTGTAAAAAGACACTGACATGAACTACAAAATTGGAATTCCTGCTTAAATGATTGAAAGAATTCATATAAATGTAATTAGTATAAATACATATGAGTGTATATTTTGAATTGAAATATTATACAAACGTCGTACAATGTTAAGTCTATGTACACAAATAGCTCAAATACATGCTTACAAATTTAAACATTGATTTGTTTAAAATTTGTTATTCTTTGATATTATTACAACAATAAAAAATAAATTAATGACATCTTTGAAGACGTTGCACAGCAATTGTTTAAAACATCCTACTTTTCTATCATGAATATTTGGGCATTGATAAATAATTATGTGAATGCTTTCTAAAGATTCGTATTGTAACTAGGACGACTAGGACCATATCCCTAGCCGTTCATAATTTCAAATATTGTATGCAGAATAAAATATCTATTTTAACGATTATACATTTAAAATATGTAGATGGTAATAATTGAAGAAAGATTATTTGCAAAATGAAGAGTAAATAAGACAGAAATATATAAAAAGTTATTAATAAAAATATTTTGGGAACTTCGTTTATATTTATCTATTATGACTTTGTATTGCTATATATTCTTTTAATGTGTTTTAACAATATATTTAGTTTGTATGTTATGTTGTTGTGTCAATAAAATCCATTGACCATAATACAACTTTGTTACGAACATTTTCGAACATTAAAGTTATGCACTCAAAATGAGGTTGATCGGTCGGCCATCTGCTGATGTTGCAGCCAAAGCCACGTCATATTTTGTATGCTTTGCCGAGTTAGGTCTGTGAAGTCTTTACTTTCTTAGGAAAAATACCTTTGTGTAACTGAAAATATGAACATATTTCGACTATTAGGCGATTTATCGCATATCCTTGCGATCATCATTCTTCTACTTAAAATATGGAAGACACGGAGTTGTGCCGGTATTTGAAACTTTGAAACTGATACTATTTACACCTTTGCTAGATATTAATACATACCTTTTTTTAATAAACAATTCTTCCTACATAATCAAATTTTTTAAATATTACAGGTATTAGTGGCAAATCGCAAATCTTATTTGCAATTGTATATACAATGCGTTACCTAGATTTGATGACAACATACATTTCAGCATACAATACATTTATGAAAATCATTTTTATAGCTACTTCCTATGCTACAGTGTTTTTAATGTATATGAAATTTAAAGCAACATACGACCATAACCATGATACATTTAGGTATGCTTTTCTATTTATTATGTTATCTTATATTTTTTGTTACGCTATGTTACCATTTTACTAATTGCTTTCAGAATCGAGTTTTTAATTTTGCCAACATTAGTATTGGCATTACTAATCAACCATGAATTCACTGCTGTTGAGGTTCTATGGACATTCAGCATTTACCTAGAATCCGTAGCAATATTGCCACAATTATTTTTGGTGTCGAAAACAGGGGAAGCAGAAAGCATTACCAGTCACTACCTCTTCGCTTTGGGCTCGTATAGAGGACTCTACTTGTTAAATTGGATGTATCGTTATTACGCAGAAGACCATTATGATCTAATTGCTATAGTTGCTGGTTTAGTACAAACAGTTCTTTATTGTGACTTTTTCTACCTCTATATTACCAAAGTACTCAAAGGCAAAAAATTACAATTACCTGCTTAGTTTTGTAAAAGTATTATTATTTGGAAAAAAATGTAAACGCTCTTCTTGGCGGTACTATATTGATTGAGTTTATATAAATTTTGGCAATATATAAACAATTAAGGAATGCTGCTGTATAAAGTATCAATTTTATTAAGCACAAAGCATTCCAATTTCTCATACTTTTGCAGAACGCCAATACATGTAACTGTTCGACTTAATTCCATATGGTTACATGTACCTTTTGGAATGTTATTCTTATTGATTTCATAAAGTCACATTTTTTTTTTCAAATATATGACAGAATAAAGTAGCTGCATATTTCACAAATTAGTGAGTAATATATCAAATACAAAACTGAGACAAAATTTATTACTGTTTCTACAATTTGTTATATTCCTTATTAATTAAAAGAATATCTATACTAATAATATATTTGAAAAACGTAATACAAAAATTTTATTGATATAAAATATTCAACCATATCGATTGGTTAACAATGCATCGTTATATATTTTGCTAAATCAGTTATGTGAATTGCTTGGTTAAGAGTTGTTGACCTGTTTGTTACATATATAATGCCATTTTCAAGACTAGTCCTGTCAACTAAAACTATAAAAGGAACTAAGCACGCATTCACAACTTCTTCTGAGATGGTTAATATAGTATTCAGGCCCTTTGTTCTAAGCATGTTGTTTAAGTAAAGTACAAAGCGATTTAAATCATCACTTCCAGTATTTGTTTCATTCTCTGACTTTTTTATATGAATCGCAACTTTGTGTGGTGCTAATTTAGAATGTATATGCATTTTAGCTGTTTCATCTATGTTATAAGCATCACATAGTAGTGCTAAGCAACCCCAATTTAAAGATACTACATGTTCGACCATTTGTATGTCGACAAGATCTTTTTTATTATCAATCTGAAAATAAAATATTCCATATAAACGATTTTTATTTTTAAACTATTAAGTAGATTATTGAAACTGAAGAAAGAGGTCACCTGCATTAATATTTTTTGAATGTCTGTATGATAAGTTATTTTTTCTACAGTAATGTTACCAAATGGAAATTGAGCTTCTATATCTATCGAATCAAGATCTTTGCTTCTCCTTGTTTCCATAATTTTAAATCTAGATGGTTGCTGAGCTAATTTGCGCCACCAAACTTTACGTTCTTTTTGTATTTTATGATACAAACTTTTAGCTTCTGTATTATTACTGAATATGGCTATTTCTGCACTTTTGTGATGTCCCATCTTTGATGTGATTGGCTGAATATTTTCATTCCAAGAATTTTTTGTATCTTTTATAGCAGCTAGTCCAAATGGAATTTTGCCCATTGGACTTTTAGTAACAAAATTCAAGGTATCGCTAAATTGTTCTGATAAAAATATGTTATAAGGTGACATTGTAATGCAATGCAAAAACCAATGTTCTTCCAGATTTCTTAATAACATTCTACCCTGAGGTCCATAAACAAAACCATGCTCTGAAAAATTGATAAAATTTGCACTTATTTCTTTTATGATGCGAGTGACAGTCATTATTTTGTAATACTATTCAAAGGAGCTACAAAATATTCTTCTTCTAAGAGAGCAGCGTTTTTCAGAATTGTTTCTCTCTTAATATTATGTTGCACTTTATCATCTCGTAAAGGAATTAATTTTTCTTCAAACGGCGCATACATAGGTTCGATTGTTTCATCAATTTTTGCAGTCCGTATACATTCTGTAAAATTAATCGCTGCTTTTAATACTGAAACACTTTGATCGTCTTTCAAATCGAGCAAAGACAATTTCTTGAGTTTAACAATTATTTCTTTATCTATATCTTTATCATTTTCTTGTTTTGCTTTAATACGACTTGATGCACAATAATTACGAGAAATATTTAACGCTGTACAAACATTTTTCAATTGTTGTAAGCAATAAAACATTTTCATTTATATATTAATTTGTTACTCACAATACTATTATTTATCAAGTTCGTAAGTATTTATATTTTCATCAATTTATTATGTAAAATCTTCTTTCTACGCTATGATTTCTGATGAAAGAAATATTGCTACTTATGAATTGAAAAATAATAACTTCTTGTAACTATTTACACGAAGAAAACTACTTTTGTTAACCTTGTGAGTGTGCACATGTAACAATCTTAGCCATAACAAAACCACGTGACCTTTTCAGGAACGTATCATAACGTTCCAATATTCGAGAAGAAAATAACCTATTCATTTTCTAACTAAAACGTTTTATAAGTTATACTTCATTATTGTAAAGAAAATGAAAGGGAAAAAGGAAAATTGTACAAAATAGTCTTCAATGAAATGTCTTGTCACTAGAAGATACTAGCAACTAATGTAATATTTTACTTAGAAAAATAGGAAATGATGGTTTAGTCCATTACTATAATGATTGGTGTTTATATGCACAAATTTTACATCACGTTTTTGTAGATTAATAGATGAAGTACATTAATATACAAAAAATTGAGAAAATGTTGTTATACGTAAAGAATGTTAATAATTTATGAATGAATGATACTTTTATTAAATATTGTATTAGAAACTAAGTTGTACTAACTACTAAGTATACTTCTTAATGTACATATTGTATGTACAGTAATGGACAGCATGTACATACTCCTGCACGCTTTTTTTACTCCCTAAGCTAGCACGCATATCTCCGCTATTTTACTGTACATCCAGTCTCAGCAGTAAATCGTCAGCCAATCAGAGCAAAGAAAATTTTGATATCGACCCTCACTAACGGGTCAAGCTGTAGCCTGACTGTGCAGGAGTAGGTCTCATTATTGTATATGTACACTTTTCTTGTTGATACATCATGTGTACATTATAAATGAACATTGTTACACATTTTGCTGAAATTGTTAATTTGATATTTCTCAATATACTTGTCGGATATACAATAAGCTACAAGTATTAAATTATTTTTATACTAAAGAGACTACTGTTACGATAATAAAAACATTTAAAGTACATAATTATAATACGTACTAATGAGATATTGGTATGAATTATTTTTACATATCATTTTGATTACGTCATATATTAATTTGTTTAAAATCTTTGATAACAAGAGAAGATTGAAGAATTTAACATAAAAATTATTTACATATGCGGTTATTCCTTTTAAAAGTATCGTTTATAATGCAACCATCGATAATACATTTCCTTTGCAACTACATTCACGGTGGTGAAGTACAGAGACGCATGCGCAGTGGATACTTATTTAAAAAAGAAGAATCCAGTTTTGCCTCCATAAAAGTCTCTTCGATAATACGTTTTTGAACGCAATTCTTTTAGATATGGTATTATCTATTTCTGCCTGTTTCGACGATGAAAATATGAATCATCTGTCTTTTCCATTACAGTTGTACTGTGCTGTGACTAATTTTTCGAAGATTGAAACTTGAAACGATTGAAGTCAGTCATAATTAACTGTTTACCTTTTAATAATCATTCAAGACAGATGGTACTACAGCTCGTTTTACAGAAGAAGGGATCTGTCTTTACTATCAGTTATAATAAATGCTCACCTTCTCATAATTTCTCAAGGCGATGACATTAAGTGCTTGGACTTAACTGGATAATTATTGTGATTATCTTGGCTCGCCTCTTTCGAAAAATAAATGATAGTACTGACGAGTAAACGGAGTACACTCCTGGCAAAAAGTGTTCGATCAAATATATCGGGCATTTATTATTACAATTATTTATATATTTGATGTTAAACATATACATTTACGTTAATGATAGCAATAAATGCAATGACAAAACTCATCACGTACAATGAAAGTATGAATATAATAATAAACTTGTTGGTCTTTCTACAAAGTACAAAATGAGAAAATGAGAAATTTTCTATCATTCTTTATTATCACCTGCATTGTTTAAAGTACAAAATAGTACTCTAACACCTTGTCATAATTTTCATATATCGTTGAACGGTACATTAATATAATTTTTAAATTAATTAAATGATTAATTTGTGATTGATCAAGAATTTCGTATAGTTATAATCTGCCAAGGTTCATATAAGGAGTTCTTCTATGAAAGTCACGTTAATTTTACATAGCTTGCTTGTCTAGCGAACATGAATTCTTTATTATGCGTTACATATTATGGTTAAATATTATTTACGACGGACAAGTAAAGCGTGTGATCATTTGTGATGCGCTCATCTTACTGGATGACTACATACCATTATAATAATGATGATGATATTGAACAATTTAAAAGCATTGAAGCTTGTTCGAATTATGTCCCTATAAATCTTGACTTTGCTGATCACCGATCGCTGTGCTGGTCACCGGTGATTCCCGTGGCATTCAATGTGTTAAAACAAGAACAGTGTATAGTACTCCACTGAACGGAATAGTTATCCACTTCAATCCTCTTTCTAGAGTACTACAGATGTCTAATCCATGTGACACGTTCTGCCAGTCATAACAGTTCTTTTCAGATTTTCATTTTCCACAGATAGTAAAGCCATTGCAAAAGTACGTGGAGAGATTATATTACTTAAGACATACCTGAGACTAAAATAAATAGAAACAATAGATCCACCAGGTCTATCTGGAACGTGTTAAATACAAATAAACTACATTAATTGTACACTACTTCCGCCCTTGAGAATCTATTTTTTCAGTGGCATTACAATTTTGCGAAGTTACTCTCGCCTGCATTTCGTCTTAAACTTCTTGAAATTGCCCGACCCTTTACTCTATTTCAGTCACGTTCAATATGTTTCATTTCCGTTCTTGATTTACTTACGAAGTTGGCGAATCATCTTATACAAGCGGCTATCAAGTGGCGCTATTGCATTAATAATATGCTTGTTCCCTTTCGAACGATATTTAGTTCTGCAGAATTGATATCAATTATGAAAATAACTGTTTATAAAATTGTTAAAAAGTCGTATTGTAAGGCAAAAATACAGCACATATAATATAATTTGTATTATAGTTAATGGTTGTTAGGATATAGAAATATAATAAAAGCAATTTAAAGGATCATTGGAATATATGGAACATATCTGTGATTTAATGTGCAACATTCAGCAGAGACCTAAGTTTGCAGAGTCTGCATGATCCAGACAGTTGTCAGATTTAATTCAAACCTGAGACACCAGATCGGGTAGAGTCATAAGACCAGATGTCTGGTCATATCGCTCATATTCAAGCTGTGTTAATGTAATTCGTCTCTGAACTATCGTATGAAGGAATTGAACAATTGGATTGTTGCACATGAAATCGCGGTTTCTCACAATTTAAATTTCCCTCTTTTATAATTTAGTTTCTTTGCAGCAGATGACATTGTATATGCATAATTTGAAAAATATATGTCCAATAGTAATCAGAGGCGAATCATCAGGCGTTAATTTGAATAATTTTGTTCTGGTGATACAGTTTTAGAAAACATCATTGTAAAGGATATGGTTGAAGCAGATTCGGGAAATCGCCGAAAGGACGAATGTTCATTATTCAACTGTTTCCCGACGACTGAGGCATTGGGAAAGAGAAAAAGTTAGACAAGTGAGTCCCACACGAACTTACAAAGTTAATAGAATTGAAGTGTGAAATTCTCTTCCACTCTCTCATTCCCACGATTTTTCATCTACAGACTATCACATTTTCGATCACCTAGATTACTTTTCGACTGAAAATCTATTTCGAAAAGAAGCTGATGTAAAAACTGCACTTAATGAATTTCAATTTGAAATCAAAGAAGCGTATCACGTTTGGAAAAGTGTATTGAAGTCGAAGGAAATTATTTTAGTTAACGAAATATTTATTAAGTTCGTTAAATAAAAGTTTACCTAAAAAATTCAAAAACCATCATTTCATTTGCAACAACTTACTACTATGAACCACTATGTTGCTGAATACTATTCTCTCGAGTTTCACCACAGCTCAGGAATTTCACTCGGCGGTGATTCTAGATTTCCACGAATAAATTACTCAGAAATTATTCCAATTTTTCGTGGTACCAGCCCATATTTTCTGTGATATCAACCACTCTAGAATCATTGCCTGGATAGACCGTGCAGTTTGGATACCTCGAGATTGCTGGATGCGTACTACAGCCCCCGCTGAAGCTAGGTTCGTGGAATCGAATTAGTAGAACAAGAAAATAGAGGATGCGACCGCAGCGTCCCAGTTCTTCGACCTTGTCATAAGGAATTACTAATTAATAGAATCTTGCGAGTACATCAAGTGTACCAGAATGGATTTTCTATTCGCCCAAACATGTACCAAATGAGATTTCTGATAAAGTAAGCATTTTTGAGACCGTAGAATCCTAGATCGGACTTTTGGAAACATAATTGCGTGAATACGAGTCCTTGCAACTTTCGTAGACATACATGTGCTTTCACATTCAGTGTAGTAACATTTATCTACGTATGTCATTGCTAAAAAAAAAATAAATAAAAAACAAGTTCTCGACATTTTATTGTCAGAATTCAGTAACTATATTATGTAAAGTTAAACATTTCTATCTTTGCAAAGAAGCAATTTTTGAAGCTGGGAAATGAAATTGCAGACGGAACGAGTATTATTTTTTATTTTAAAGTTTTGAACAGAATAATAAATAAAAATACTGAAATGGATGATAATTAGTTACGTATATAGCAAAATTTTGCACATAGAGATTCTATTCCATAATGTCGACCGATTTTTACACGTATAACCACCCTTTGCATTCCAGTGGCGACTATAAGCCATACCATAAACCACAAGAATTTTTCTAAATCTGTTTGTGTTTAATAAATTGCTAAACACTTGCTAAATGCATCTAATTCCATATAAACGAAATGAAAACGATGACATAGAATGTAAATATTACGTCAGAAAAAATGTCTGCGTCATGGAGGTGAAACAACTTCGAGTGCAGAGGGTTAATTTCTAATCGAACCCTTAAATTCTAATCCACCATAAATATTGTACGCATAATATCCGAACCAATTGATTAAGACGATTCACTTGTCGAAGCTGGATCACCTTTGTCGTGACTTCTCGCAAGCACAGGCTCGATGACCATTCAGTCAGCAGTATCAGATCTACAACAAGTTTCTATTTGGTAATGAGCAGCGTCGACGATCTGAACAAACTGCTCCTTTAATTCCCGCGCCTTCACGTAAACGTCCTCCTTCATGAGATCATAGCACATCGCGATGAGTCCCATGCCAAGCAGTAAATAAACAAAATTTATGATCAGTTTGGTCTGACTATCGGTAGTCAGATCGCCGTGCGTCCAACCAGGTACGAGATCTCCCATTCCAATTTTACACAACGATGTCACGCAGAAATAAGCACTGTCCAAGTAGTCCCATCCTTCCCACTCCGCGAACATAACCGATCCGCCCAAGACGTATCCAAAGATCACCCAGAGGCAAGCTGTCGAAGGCACGGTTATCCTCTGGCCAGGCTTCTTCTTGCCGGTGCATTCGTGCAGCCAGGTGTACAGCCACCGGAACGTCTGCGCCAGCACTTTGCCCATGTTGAGGAAGTAGAGTACGTAAAGAGGTATCCCCAGGACCGCGTAGATCACGGTGACCCCCTTGCCCCAAGGTGTTTGGGGGACCAGAGTCCCATAACCGATCATCGTGAAGACGGAGAGGCAGAACATCATCGCTGCTGGATAAGACCAGAGATCGACCGACGACAAACCGCTGCAGTTCTCCTTCTTGTAGCTGCTGGTGAAGTTCTCCTGATAATTCCGAAGGATTTCATTGGACAGCAGATAAAAGGCCGTCTTATTGAACACGTTCACAGTCTGGTTGCTAGCTGTGCTGTACCATAGCCTGTCCGCGCACCCTTTCCTAATCAATTCCCGAACACAGACGGTGGACGGAAGCTGAGCTTGGGACTCGATCATCCTGAAACCGAAGGCTCCGATTATTGCGTAACCGACGACCAGTCCACCGACGCCCACTTGGGTGCACATGAAAGCGACCAGTTTGCGGCAATAGTCTTTAATGCGTTCTCTCGGGTCCGGATCGGTCGACGTCGATGAAGAATCCCGGCTCCGTAGAGAGGATCTTATTGGGACACGCATGATAATTCGTGCACAAGACGAAAAGCAGGCTATGGTACTTGAACCACATGGAACTTCACGTTCGGTGATACTAAACTTTCGGGCCGCTTTTCTATTTCTGTCGGACGATGCTTCGTCTTACCTTCCATCCTTTTCTTCGTCCCCTTGTCTTTCTCTCTTTGTTCCACCGTTCCACCCGCTTCATTCCCGAGGTCAACATTTATAAATAGATTACAATTACAATTATAATTATTCGGTAACAAGATTACGGCCTGGGATAATCGTCTCGAATTTGCATTTCTTTCTGTTAAATGCGGAAGTGCTCAATATTTGAATCGAACCTGCTGAGAGTTTATCCATTTAATCGTAATTATGCTTAAGCTGTTTCAATTAATGTTAACTCTTTAAGTGTTTACTGAAATAAGATAGTACAGTTGAAAAAATATCTACTTTTTACATCAGTTTTATGGTTTTACGTTGTATTCGTATCGTATGGATTTCATTCAGATTAATTTGTTTGTACTCGCATCGTATCCATATTATAAATCATATAAAAATCGTGGTAGACCAAATTTTTCACAAATACCACAAATTAAACAATGTGGTTCTTGTTTATACTACGGATCGAGTGTTGAGAAAATGTATACATTTGAATAAATAAATGTATGCAAATGTATACAATTTAAGATGATAATTGTTATAAAGTAGCAAGTTGCATCGACAAAAAATTAGAGACTTATTTTCTTGAAATCGGATATCGGATCTCAGTTGCATATTAAAGTATGCAATATTTTCATTGTTACAAAAATGATTTAAAGTATGTAAAAATTAACTACAGTTGTGTTGTACCTCTCCGCGACGGAGATGGTATTGTTTGTATAGGTGAGCGAGTTTGCCTTCAAACAGGTGATACTAAAGACACGAATTTGAGAGTGATTTGATTGTGCTTAACCAAAGCGTAAACTCAACTTTTCGAAAACGTGGCTTCTGCAGGTTCGACTTGAAGTCATGAACAGAGACGTTGCGTTTGGTACATCGTAGAAGTAAGTCTAACAAGTGACTCGAATAATCCTCCTCGTGCTTAGACATCTAAAAATATCTGAATATTCCCATTCAGACGAGTTTACTCGGTAGAATTTTGCAGCCTGTATTTTCGAGGCTAACGAATATCAGTGAAGTTAATTTTTGTTATAACCGAATTAGTAAACGATGGTAATAAACCATCGGGATTTCGTATTAAATATTCGAGAAATTGTAACGAGTTTTCTGATTTAACTTTTTTTTTCATTCTCTTGTGGAGATTATCTATCACAAAAACAATTGAAACTTGCATAGAATGATTGAGGATATTTTTAATATCGTAAAGACTGGTGAAATGGACACACTGACACCTGATAGAAATCTCTATGGGATAAAGCAAACGATGTTAAGAAAAATAGTACTACTTCGAAAACATTTTTAGCGACTAGATAAATTCCAGACGTGTTTAAACAAATATAAATGACTAAACTTATATTTATATATTAAAATGTTGTACAATTAAAATTTAACAATTTTTTTAGCTCATCACTC
>CM052166.1:863099-907951 GCA_028455555.1 Augochlorella aurata | reverse complement strand
AGGCTTGTTTATAGAACACTCTTCGCATAGTACTAAACACCTTGTATACACCGCTTATTTTGAAAGGGGCTAACACGCGTCTATTTGAGCAAAGAGGAATTTTACCGTTTAAATTTAACCCTTCGCATCGAAATCGTCGGCAGTGGTTTCATGCACGCTGTTTCGAAAAGACTTCGACATACAGTATTTACTGTTGGTAATGCATACAATTAAGAGAATATAATATTTTTTAGGTGATTTTTAAATTCTACTTGATTGATAATTCCAGCGATTGAATCATTTATAATCATGATAATATTCATGATTTCAAGTCAACGTTCTTAGTTAAATGATACACTTCTTTTTTAATTCTTTTTTAATTCTTTTCGTAATAATGAAAACGCATCCACGTCAAGATGTTGCCACATCCATACTTTACAGTCGGTTGCAAATTTGGATTCGTTACAACAGATTTTATACCAGGAGATCAGAGCTTTCGATATGTACTTTTTTGCAAAGTCTAATCTTTTTTTGTATTAATAGCACTCGCAAGTCGACGCTACCCTGATAGGAGTTCTTTCTAAGCACTCTTCGTACCGTTCCGATTAAAACAACCTTCACGCAGAAATTTCCTAACATCCCAGTAATTCTAGGATCTCTTAGGTCCTCTTAGGATCTCTTAGGACTCTCTCAGGACTTACTTTTGGATCTCGTTTTACTTTTCACATCATAAAACCTTCTTTCGAAGGGTTTAAAATGTTCCTTTTACCCCGGCCATACTTATCTTCTATTTTGCCTCCGTTCGCATTGTTTTTAATAATAGGGGAGATCGATGACGGTTATAACACGTTAAACATGGTGCGAGGTGATTTCTCTATATACTGGTGCAAAATGAAGCATATAATTACGACAAAAAAAAAAGCGAAATTAACATATAATTTTTCGTTTCTTTACAGTTGCACGCTTTTCGAAGTGTTAAGGGGGAGAACGGCAGTTTGAGGTTCAATTACAGACCAACCCAAAGTCTCGGAGACAGAAAAGTTTATCTTCGTGGTACCGATTCTTCTGCTGCAACGCCTACATCGAATTTAATGTTCACACTGTTAAGTTTTATGTTCATTAAACTGTTATGCTCGTAATAAAACGCATTGCTGTATCTGGATTCCGTCATGTATTATTATCAAATTATCAGCAAATTATACTCGGATCAATTGTGTTATACAATATCATATACATTATGTTATTATCATCATCATCATCTAACATTTAATACTCGTGCACTGTTTGGGTGAATTTTACCAAGATGTTTTACGCATTATACAATTCTATAAATAAATTTTACATGTGTAGCTCATACATGTTACTATTATACACTTACGAAGTATACGATATCTTAATTACATCAGCGTGTAACCGATGATTAATCGAACTCTTATTAATCATGGATAAGAGAATATCGAAGTAACAATTACTTAACCGGTAGACAAAAGTAGAAGAAACAATGTGTTATATTACAAACAGCCCAGAGTATTGTCGTTTCTTTCTCGACGATTTGTTTTTGCACTGAACCGTCTTTCCACGAGCATGTTTCTTGCTTTTTTGATCATATTCGTTCTGACATCCATTAGCGAGGAATTCGATGCTGACGCCATGGTCGTTGTCGTTCTCATTGTCGACAACATTTCGAACGTTGACACTGTACATGCATTCCCTTCGAAGATGTATATCGAGATGTGGTGTCTGTAAATAATAGAATTATTGAATTTTATCTTTTCATCAACGTATCGTATTTTGTTCAGCATGTGTACGGTGCTATGTTGGTATTGATAATTATAGTTGCAAATACTTTGCAAGTAATCAAAGCATCGAGATAAACTAGATTCATTAATAATACGATGAACTTTTAGCAATATGCTAATAATTTGTCAAACTCTTTCATTTTTCGAAAACAGATGGTTTTAACGAGCGCTATTTCTTCCCGCATGACGCAACAGTTGCTGCTAGATTTTTAGTATCTACGAATGGACTTTTTATTGCTTTTTTTTATAACCCGTTGGGATCACTGTTTATACCGATCCAAATATTTCGTTAAGCGCATTCATTTTCTTCCTGCGAAGCACTGAAATAACGTTCATTATCGTTGAAAAATTTTACAGCTCGCAACATTCGTTGTAAAACTTTATCGTACGAGAATTTATGTAGTTCTGAAAAGTTATTGCGTTTGTGGAATTTTTAGATCCATCAAAGGGTGTAAACGAAGGCCAATTTGGGGGCATATATGACCATCTCATCCGGCTATTATTCCCTTAAACACCTTATGTGGACGAGGGACATTATTTTCGAGACAATACCTGAACAACTTTCCAGAATATCTGCTTCTGTTGTTGGTGCTTCTCGTAAGATGACGGACAGGATTCCTCTCGCCAAGAAACGTTGTACGCTTTCACCTGGTGGTGCATTGGCCAAACCAATCGTGCCCTGACTTCTCCGCATTGACAAATCATACGTCGCAGCTGAAGGCTGGTCTGATTTGGTTCGCACCTGCGAGAACGTCTCTCTCGGTCGGCTTCAATGAAAGGGCACTTCTTCGTTTGTTATCCTGATTATTAAGCTCGGTGGAGATGTTTACCAGAGTATTGGAGAACAATCGCGCGTCTTTCTAACTATCTTACCATATACCATGTAATCCGTACTATTGAAGACCTTCGAAGACTTTCGCGACATCAGCCGTCGGCCCCCGTACAACGCGACAGCTTGCACCTGAAGAAAGTACTGATAGTTCAGTTCCAAATCCTTCAGTTCGTAACATGTCTTATCCTGAAAATCAAATAAACGAATCAAAGTTAAATATTATTTAGAAATAATTAAATATTATTATTATTCAAATGTTAACACTTTGCAGCATGAGGCCCTAATGAAAATTACTATACGATCATTCTGACGAATTTTGACATTAGAATGGAAGCTCTGGTATCCGATGAATAGGGAGATGTTACAAGGATGAAATTATTATACGATCATAATGAAAAGAATGATACGATCACAATTGCAAGTGTATAGTATAAATTGAAGATTTTAAAAATTGCTACCGATATTTTTTATAGTCAAATAATATTCTCTTAATGTTTAAACAATTTTGACACTAGCGGAAACGTTTGTATCTGAATCGATTGAGATATTGAAATTTGGAGCACTCTTTTCTTACGATTAGTATCCGGCTATGCATTCATGACACAAATGACTAGGTGAAATGCGAAGCATTAAAGACACTAGAAGAATCTAAAAACATTCTAATATTGCACTCAACTTGTTAGAATTATTGAAAGAAGAAATAAATTTTTACTTCATTTCTGACCCTTATAATTAATTCAGAAAATTTTCCATAAAGACCCGCAGTCTAGCGATGTATGTTGTACATCTTCGCTATCGGTTTCACTGCAGTCTTCTTGCACAGCACGAGAATCCAATATACTGTTAACGATATATCTTAAACAATTAAGTCAGTGATGTTTTGTTTAGATTCAAGCTATTGCGTTACATCATTATTATCGCTGAAGTAAAATTGGACTTTCAAATTGAACTTTCAATTATAACTTTGCAATAAGTTTATTGATGTTATCAAGAATCAAGTTACTTTTAGTTCCCGGTTATTCTAGCACCAAGTTCAAGTTGAATTATGATTGGACTGTGAAAAGAGAAATTGATAAAGTCCTCTAACTATTGGAGATGAAACGTCGCAGTGTAGTTGTGGTCGTTACTCGATGACACACCAATGTTAACTCACTTTTAATATGGTTCGATGATAAACGAGGAGGGAATTGTTGGTCGGGCCATGAACGAGGCGACTCCAAAATACTTTATAGAAAGTAATTGGCACATCCGAGGCTGGTTTCCCCCATCTGAGCATGACACGTAATTTTCCACCGATTAGACGCGCGCCGGATAACGTTAAGTTCTGCGGTTCTTTTGGACTCCGTGGCTCTGAAAACAATAAATTACCACCCACTTTCTAAGGCAACAGCAAACAATAAAGGAAGCCGACGCGCAAACGGAATGCAGAATGATTTCGCTTCCCTTCGCTGCATTATTTATCCGTCGATCGCTTTCGTTTGAATAATTTAATATTTTTGACGACATTGACGGCTCAACGATAATGATTTGTTGTCGTACGAGGCTCCTCGTCTCTCATCAGGCCACGATCAATGGGAAATACAGGGACCAGTAATTGCACGACAAATGATCGATAATTATAGCGCAAAAAACGGTAATGGCCTTTGCGCGCGCACTCGAAGAACGGCCATTGGCGGAGGAAACCCTGCAAAGTTGATAAAGGAACGTGGATCGCGAATGGAATGATATTATCGGTGATAGTGATGGAATGCTTTCGACTCGTGATGCAAGATTTGCATTCGTATCTGAATTCTGAAGGATGAGCGATGCATGCAGCAGAGGATACTTCAGTTGTTTCTCCTTTTTCTCCCGAAGACCTGTTCGTATCGGTAAGCGAGCTAGTATTTCAAACCGTAGATGCACGCTTTAATTAATATTTACTGCAATTAATGAATTCAATTCGAATTGAAACAGCGACAAAAGCGACGTTCTATAAACCGATTGCTTTAATTTCACATTAAAATATCACCGAGGAGGTCGATTTAAGCCACCAGGACCGATCCGACAGATAAGTTCTGAGCGTCGATCTGTAGAAGATACCATCAGAATGAAGACGAACTTTCAAAGTTTGAACCGCTGGAACGTCCTGATGAATACGTTATCAGGTAACTTTCTGCCGGTAACGAACGAGGAGACGAAGATGCCGGTTATTTTGAAATTATACGTGGCCATGATTTGGACGATCGAATTGACGTATCTTGGCGCCTGTGCCGTCGGCATATTCTACGTGCCGAAGGAAAAAGCGCTGAGGGACGGCACGGTGAACTTTGTGGTTACGTTCGACATATTTTTCTTCCTCCCAATCTTGTACAGTAATAAAGACACGCTGCATGGATTGATCGGCACGCTGAACAGGATTTTTGCTGCGGAGGGTAGCATGCTCGCGACTACAGCTATCCAGTTGCTGGCGCCGCTCATGAGAGTCCAGAAAATTTATATAATCGGCAGCGGGACCGCGCTTCTTGCGTGGACAACATTGCCACTCGTGGCTCTGTTTTATAAGAAAGAGTTCTATTGCGCGGATTATCAAGTGCCGATGGCTTTGGCGAAGGAGCCATTTTCCGTGGCCATTTTCGTCGCTGGTACTGCGCTTCAGATGGTCGCCGGTGTTATCACCTTCATTCGAAAGGCCAGCTTGGATGTGTATACTATACATTGGATCCTTTTGATGACTGCTCAGTACAAGTACATGGAGCTGAAGTTCGTATCGATACTGGACAAGGACGTCACTTCCATGGCCAAGGACAAGATCACTGAGGAAATGAGATTGCTGACCCGGCATCACAACGCTGTAGTAAAGTAGGCAATTGTTGGATCGATGAGTAAGTCCTGCCGTTTGTTTTAACACTGAACCTATCGAGTACGAAAAGTGACTGGTATGTATAGCTTCTTAAGAATGATGATACTGCATTTATTTAGATGTTCGGTCATGGTTCAAAGAATCTATGCTAGAATTAAGAAATGCGTTCTATTATTTTCTGCAAAAGTAGGCATCTTAAAAGAAGAGATATGGAACTGGTTACTGTGACCGTTAGGGTAGGTTTAGTGCTAACCCCTCGCTATTACACTGGCCCAAAATATCCCACATCTTTTTCGAGAAAGTGACATTCTGGCCAGAGGAATTAAATTAACAATTAATTCAATATACTTTCAATGTTCTAGAATGTATAAATTAAATTCTTAAATTGTTGGATCTGAATAGTATCGATTGTTTTTCATTGTCAGTGGTTCGAAAACTGAACTGTGTCCGAGTGTCCCAATGTGACATACGTGTTTTATATTGAAAGTAAATTTTGTTTATACAGGGTGATTCGATGTAATTCAGGTGATTCGAAGTAACGTTTTCTCTAGATAATTTCTTTTTAATGTTCGTCAATTTGATAAGATTATCTTTTACCACGAAAGACATTTATGCTGAATTCTTCGGAAAAGTATTTCCATTCAGTGCTAATTGATTACATTTAGAATGTCCTTTGTGATATATTGTGGTCAGTACACAATTTCTAGTTCTTCAGAAAGATTTTTTTAAAGAATGTATTACATTATCGAGTACCAAACTACTCGTCGTAACAACAATGTAGCAGTCTTGTTTCGAAATTGTCATAAGAAAAATATTTTTTAAGTTTCTACTAAAAAACTTCTCCTAATTAAGCTTCTTTTTCAATATAATCATTTGTTGACAAGATTGAAATGATTTGTTGACCGATAGAGTTTGCCAGTATTAAGGATTTATCGACACTCCAATCACCGATATACCGATAGATGGGAAAAGTTATCTTGCGTATTATATCCTATCAGAAGTGATTACGGCAAGTCTACGTTTAAATAATCCTAGTAACTTAGTACAAGAGTATGTTAAATAAAGAGTACGTAAAAATTTTGGTTAGATTAGATAAGTGCTATTTGAAATAGATTGGATTCGATCACTCGTCTTTAAATTAGATTAGATTAGATTAGATTTTTATTACTTAAATTAGTTTAAATCATAAACAAATAGATGACGTCGATCTTGTGACTAAGAATGAGGAAGTACATCTAAGGTACAAATAACGTGTAGCTAGGCATTGTTAAAGATAATTAGAGGCCTCAAAGCAGAAATTGGGAATGTTTGAACTTTAAGGTCGACGTAGTGTTATCGAACAGCGTTTACAACTATGAGTCGCGTTAGATTTTGAACGGGCCGTAAAATGATAACTGATATCTTAAAAAAGCTGCCCACTATATTTATTCATACTACTATTTGGTATTATGTTTATTCAAAATGCATACGTGAAAGTTTTAAATAAACATGGATCAAGTTACTCTTTTGTGATTCCAGTTGTTTCGAAATAATCCATTTTGTTTGAAATTGTTATTCTTATAAGAAGAAATGAAGGAATTATATTTCGTTATTATTATTTTATTATAAGAAATTAGAAGAAAAATGAAACGGAAGTGTTTATTACTTTGCCTGAGGCATCTTTTGTAGTAATGTACCGAGTGTCACTTTTTACATGTAAAGGTTATTGCAGTATATGCAGAAATTGATTTATTTGTATAATATGCAGTGACTCTAGTCTACCAGATCTTTAGAAAGTTTGGGCTATGATACCATTACAAACAAATGTGTCGGACTAGTTGCAACAACAAATATTTTATACTTTAATGATGCATTTACTGGCAGCTAAGATACTTCTTTTCTTCTCTTTCATTAACACTGACTTTCACATATTTTCGTTGATTACTAACCTTACATCTAATTTCGACCTTAAGACATATAGAATCTAATTGTTTATATATGTATGTATAAATCCTACTTTACATCAAACTTAATTCTCTAAAACTGAAGTACAATTATGTGAAACTAAAGGCTATTTCATTGAAGCTTACTACTGCTCAAATAGTTCATAATGTTCTAGAATTCAGCAAGAGATTTCAAGAGGCTTGAACAATTCTCAAGGGTTTCAAAAATCAATGAGACCGGTAACTAGGATATTTCATCAAACAGTGCAGAAGGTTGGACGTTTGATAGCGTTTACTCTTGCTGAATAAAGCTGCAGAATATTTGTTAAATTCGATGATCTACCATAGGAATGGAATACTTTTAAGACGAAATAAAAATAAATACAGTTTGAGAATTTAAATAGGCTACTGGAACTCGACAAAGGATTTAGTTGTTTTCCCTTCAGTACAGTAAATTCTCCCCATTTGCCCTTCAACAAATAAAAATAGACAATTTGCGAAGAGGAAATATGATTATTCAAGCCTTGCGGCTCGTTTTTATAGATATTGATTGTCAATAACTTTAAAAACTATGCGCAAGCCTCGAATAATCGTACCCCTCTTCCCCATTTGTCCATCTTTGTTTACAAGCTGGAAGACAATTGGGGAAAATTTACTGTATATGTTTGCCACTTCTTCAATTTTATCATCCCCTCTTGTATACTTGACACATTATAAGCTTAATCTAGTAATAGATTAAATGTGATTTAAAGTATTACCTGTAATTAAGGGTGAACTTTGAACACTTTTCTCTGACTTGAATCTAATAAGCTTCAGAATAAGCACCAAGAAGGCTGATGCACCACAGGATTCAGAATCACCTGTCAGAGTAATTGAGAATTTGTGGGTATTCAATTTCCTTTCATTTGAATGCTTCGTTTTGTCTTTGATAAAGCAAAGTACTCATAAGTTAAGTAAATTAACTAATAGCAAGTCCACTGGTTTCATTGTAGCGAATCGTTCCATCAGCTTTTTTGCTTTGCCATGGAAAGAGTTGTAATAGTTAAACACAAAATTGCTAACATCCAGTTCACTAAAAATTCGAGCATATGTATTCAATTTATGTAATGTAATTAAATGACATTATATTGCATCCATTCACAATGAAAATGGGTCGATCAAAATCAAAACAGCGAAATCGTTCGAAGATTTTAAAAGCTCTGTTGCATAATTTTCGGTTAATTAAAGTTATTAAGACATGAAATAAATGTCTTAGCAACTTCTTAATCTTACTTTTATCTTGCTAATCGTGTTTTAACTATATAAACAATTTCTGAAGAAACTGTGTCTACCATGTATAAGTGGTTTTATGCTCGTGTTACAGAATGGCCGCCGCATTGAAACGAATATTTTCTCCGAACATTGCCGCTCTGTACATAAACAATGTTTTTCGCTTCTGTTTTTTAAGCATTATGGTGATAACGGTATATACCACCAACGTGATCTTTCATTTCTGTGATTCCAATTGCTTATGTCAGATTCATGTATTATTTCTAGTCTGCCAACAGCCTGTTAAGATGTTTTATTGTATTATACACATGCGGCGCACTGATGCAGTTGTATATGATATGCTTTTGCATTCAACATTTATTGGAGGCGGTAAGGTTTACTGTTTTATATAATAATTTTATACAATAATAGAATATTATTAATAGAATTTTCACGTTAATAACAATAGAAATTGAAGAAATTAATATACTTCGCAAAATGATTTAATATTCAGTTCGAAGTCGCATGATTTTGGTGTAACGAGATTTATTATCGAAACAAATTAACAATGTACAGTGTCATGTAATAACAACATATGCAATATAGTAAGTTACTAATACAGTAACTACTACATTATAGTTTTAGTTACTGTATACGTTACTATACATTGTTAATTTGTTTTGAAAATAAATCTCGTTACACCAAAATCATGCTACTTTATGCTAAAGATTCAATCATTTTGCAAAGAATATTAATTTTTTAAATTATTATAGTTATTTAATTAAAACAGATGAATTGTAATGTGATGTTACACACACACCTTCTTCATTTATTGTTAGAAAAATAGAAGTCATTGATTTTAACTTTTGCACCAATAAACAATACGATAAATCCCCTACTTGGAACAAAAATTGATTAAAAAGTTAACTCTGTAACAACGCGTGAATTTCATTGAGGAACACTACACAAGCTTAAGATTATTTTACTGTAGAATAATATTTTTAACGGAAAAATTATAATCTATTAAATTAGAGTACAACAATGATGGACAACGTGTTTCATAGAAAATGGTACGTACATGATATCTCGATGCAACGATCCGTTATGTTGATGACTTTGGCTACCAAATTAAAATGCCAATTATCTCGATTTCGGAGTATTGATCTAACGCTACCATCGTTTATGTCGGTGAGACTGTGCTGAATTAATAATGCAAATATTTTTCATTTATTTTATCTTCATAACTTCCTTGATGTTTTAGATTCTGAACCAAGCATACTCGGTGTGTTTGCTATTTCTAAGGTCAAGGCGAGATTGAAATATACTCAAAAATGGCAACCAGTAACCTTACAATTATTAGTTTCATCAGATCAATTTCGATAATAAATTAGAAGCGATTTTACGTCAATGAAATAAAAATATATACATATGTTAATCTTTGTTAATGGATGCGTTCCTTCAGTTATTTGCAATTTTGCATATGACACCGACGAACAATGATCATTTTCTATACATTTCAGTGTTTTTAGCTTTGACTATCATCTCAATCGCATACAGGTAACAAGTTCATATATACGTATTAACGTTAGACAATATTAATTGACACATTGTTATATTGCATGTGATTAAGTGGATGTGGATCCAGAGGCAAATGAATTTGTTAGCTAGGCTCCCAGGAAAACGGCTCGTCTGCAGGTATCCTTGAGCACATTGATTTGGTTGTGGTTGTACCAAATCACAATTAAAATTATGTATAATTAATTAAGATTCGCGAAGAAAACTTGTATTATTTTATCTACTTCAGATATTGATTGCCACGTGATTCACATATAGGGTACTATTGTACATGTTCAGATAAAATCAGCAACAATAACAATTGCTGTAACAAATTTAGGTTAACATTAAAGCTTCTCTTTCATTAACAAAACTGCTTCGATTCAGCATTCACATTCAGCTTATTGGCTTAAATAAGTTCTTGTTTGACTTATATTAATTTCGTGCAATATATTCTAAACAAAATAATCATGGAAACAAAATAATGCGAGCTGTTGCAATCTCTTTAAATGCAACACTTTTATAAAATATTGTATAATTTAATAAAGAATATTAAATTATCCTTCTTAACCAGTTAGATGTTTTTGACGAGTATATTCGTCAATGTAGAAATTAAAAAATTTTCTATTACGACGAGTATACTCGTCGGAAACAGCTGACTGGTTGAATCTTTCAATTGTCTACATAAAAGCATAAAATTACAGAACCGAACTTGAAAATCCATAACAGATTCGAAGCGCATTAGTTTGCGAAATGTTGATCACAATACCTATTCTGCAGACTTACCTTTCGTTTTGAAAGGTCTGGACGGTTGAGAATACCCTCGAGAACCGTTTCCATTGATGGCTGCCACACGAAACTGATACCAATGTCCAGTTTTCAGTCGAGCGCGAAGGGTCGCGTGCGATTTCATCGAAACATGCCGCACTGCCCAGGAGCTTAACCTGGATTCCAAGTACCTCGGACCTAGCAGGTGTCGTTCTTCCACCAAATATCTCACGTCATTGTCGGGCGTTTTAGAGTCTCGCCAAGTGAGAACAACCACATTACTCTTCTGCTGTCGGATTTGCAGGTTTTCAGGCACTTCTGGTAAGTCTAAAATGTATTCCGAAGATAATATAATTCTCGATAATTTCAAACATTTCGTAAAAATATATAAAAATACATTATACTGGATCTCGACAAGCAAATCAAATCTCTTAGCTGTATTGATCAATCTTTAAGATCCTCGTGCAATTACACAACTCTATCGAGCATGCTGTGTGCAGCTGCTTCTAGCTTTAGTTTTTCTAAAATTATTCGAAAATGTCTGAAATTTACAAATACGTTTCACAAAGTCTTTAATTGAATTTGTAAGATGAGCATGCTTGTTGCGACTTGTAAAATTTCTTCATTATAAATAAACTCGCCGTACACAACTAAAAATTTAAATGACATGAAATAAATGGATCATGCTGCACGTTTTTTGTTCATTTACATGAATGCGAATTCGTTCGTCTGCGCAAGTAGGTCAAACCAGTTGTATTTTTTGTCTGACTCGTTGCGACTGAAGCTGCGAAAACTGAAAACGAATAACGAAAAGCTTATAAATCTCGCTTTTTCCGAGAATAAATCGTGTACTATCTAGTAGTGTTATTTTATGTAGAACGTGTAGAAATGGAATCATACGAAAGTATTCTCGATTCAGTTGATTTAATAAATCTATAAATAAAGTATACTGTTCCTTATCGCTTTATGGTCTATAGTCATTCCTCCTATTTACTTGAGAATTTGCTATAACATTACATAATTCAATTATAAGCCCATACGTGACTCCACAATCTATTTAAATCGCTTCACAAAATTGCTCGTACATGCAATGTAATTGTGTAATTCATGAGTACGATGCGTATCAACGAAATAAATAAATACAGTAGAATCTCTATTATTCAAAATTAGCAGAATAATTATTATCCTAATTAGCAGAATATAAGGCAACCCATATGCAAAACGATTTACTATAAAAATCAATACAGATAAGATTTTGCACCGTATACGAGTAACTGTTGTGCTATTTGAATATTCATGTAACTTTGTCTAGTTTGGATAATCAAGCTGTATTAGTGTAAAAGTTAATGTCCAGTCTGTCTCGAAACAGGACCACAACGAGTTGAAGAGATTTCCAACCCTTTGTACTCGAGCGGTAACTCTGAGACACCAATAAAAATTGCTAACATAGCAACATTCCAGAATAATTTTTACACGATTTAATTTGTTTATATTTAAAAAACTGTTGAAAGTATACTTGCTGTACGAGTCACAGACTCAACTTCGCATGATTTAGTTTCACAACAATAGCTTCGAGTACAAAGGGCTTACTCTGTGCACTACGATTTCCTTCTTCGTCCTAATAATTTCTTTAATCGAACGAGACGATGTTTGTTTCTTGTATCTCTTCATTTAGTTTCGTTTCTAGATTTTGATAATACAAGAATCAAATTTTGTTTCGATTTAAAAGAAATACGAACGACATGCATTTTTACTGGATCGCGTATAAAATATTCGTTACAGTGCAAAGGGTTAACAAAGAATCGTTTGAAAAATTGCAACAGTCAGCCGAATCTATGATCATTCCGTATATAACATTTGACAGAATGCGTGGCCTGTGGTAGCATTCACTTCGGACGACTACTCCGTTCGTAGATGGACGTCGAGCCGTTCGAAGTATGTAACCGAACCTTAATGTGTATGATAGTATAATTGCGTACCAGTTCTATTGTCCAAACCGATAGGATGAACGCAAGTCACGCCGCAGTCGTGTTTGCAGCACTTTGCTAAGTCCGAACAACGGGAATCGTCGACGCAGGCTACTAAACAAGCAGCCTCGAACGGTGACAGAGATGCCTGGTCAGGGCAGTAACCAGGTTTCGTGTAATTGGAGTCCAAGCAATTTTCCATACACTATAATGAAATCAGGTTTATTAAGGTTATTACGAGACTGTACGAGATTCCGGAAGTTTATACTTTGTTACTTTATAGAAATTCCATTTAAATAACACTCGATTTCCTTCGCGAACTGGTTCGAACTTGTATTGAACACACGGCAGCTGCGTAAACTTCGGTAATCCATCGATAATATTTAAATAATAAAATAACAGGAACTATTTTCTTGTTCCATATTTATTCGTTTAATCTATGCTCTATGTTGTTCAATTTTGGTACAGCGTTGCTACATGTAAATAATTATGTGTTCGTTTTAATTTAACTTAACAGTAATGCAAACTTTGAAGATATTATTCGTTTGTTTTTAATTAGCTTCCGACGTAACCGTAAAATTAAATGAATTTCCCAGTATAATATAACATGTACTCAGAAAATAAGTATATCTTTACTATATTTTTACTCATTTTCCCATAGATATTATAAATAAGAAAATAGTTATCGGAAGTAAAGAAAAGAAATAGTTAAGCGAAAATCTGAAAGAACGAAGCCAAAAAACTAATTAAAACATTTTTACATATACAAATATTGTAAAATATATGTCACACACGAATGATTATTATGAAAAAAGCAACTTCCTTTTCCAAAGGGTTAAAAACACGAATTTCTCTCTCGAATACTTTCTCTTCAATATCTGGAGAAAGTACATAGAACATCCTGCACGGTTAATGGTAATAAACCTCCTACGTTTTATATGTGCCAATAATAAAAACTGTAGTATAATTCGGTATAATTAATGTTAATTTGGCTAAAGCGTTGTAAAAAGAACGAGGCTGAACGGTAGTCGATACAGCAGTTTCTTCCCGTTAACCCAGTACCGAAACGGAAACCCGTTTTTGGTTATAAATCACGTTAGTAATAATTGTTGACGACATCGAGATATCAAACAAGTTTGATTAAGTTAATTGGGATTGACGTGGTGGCCATAACCGCGGTTGCCATAACCGCGGTAGCAGAATTCTTGTGATCTCTACGCCCCGTGATGTTGGCCTGATGCGCCGGTAACCTTATTAAATGTTTGGGTGTTCCAACGACGGCAATTATTTTTTTCCTCCATAGTGAATTGTCATAAAGAAGGGAAGTCGCGCAGTAAATGCCAGCGTAATTTCAAGCCACGGCCAGGCCGCACAACTTTTAAGATCCAAGTCGGCAATTTTACGACACAACATAACAACCTGCATGCATATGTGTATGTATACATATAATATACGTATGTATGTATATATACATATATATCTTATATGTATATATAGTATATTGCCCGTATCGTATATGTGTATAGCATCTACTCGAGGGAGATCACATCTCGGTGTATCATTTACGAAAATTACCAAATTAATTGGGCCGCAATCTGTCAAAAAAACAGCACGATTCCTTTTCTTTAGAAAACTTTAGAAAAAGCCCTACCAGTCGACACGGGAACCCCCTCGTTTATTATATCGAGGCGAATCGTACATTTTCTAATAGAGCAACACTATCAAGTGAAAGTAACACGTGCGAATTGTGGCTGTCTAAAAATATAATATTCAGGTTCGATTGGAAGCAATGCACAAAAACGTGATGCTTTACTAATTCGATAAACACTCCCAAATTAGATACCGAGTGAATTAGAAGTGATGCACTTTATACTTTTTAATACAACACCTACCGAGCCCTAAACGAGACTAATGTATATTATTTTAATAACAATGACAAGATCAAATTTAGCCTATTTTTTCTGCCATTCTGGATCTTCCTTTACAATATTTTCGATTAAACATCCTACAAAAATACGGGAATTGTAAAAAATTAGAAACCAGTCAGTTTAATTAGTTTGGCAGTTCTAGCGTTAATTCGTTCTCCCCAACATTTTTCGATCGATCAAGCATTATCTGCTGGCGAAGTTCTGAATGGTGGTTCTGAAAATAGCTAATGACATTTTAATAAATTCTGCAATAGCTCTGGCAATTTTAACCGTAAAGTAACAACGCAAACCAAGTAACACCATCTAAATCCTTCTTTTAGGTTTATTATTTGAAACAAGGTTTTTATGCCCTATTCTATTATAGCACTATTAATAAGCTTCCTGTCGGCGTAATGCTAAGCGAATGCAAGTAAAATTGTATAGATCCGAGCACGTAATAATCGATTTCCGATGCAAGTAATATGGAACTTTTCCTGGAAAATAGATAATAATAATCGACGTCTATAAAATATAGAGTTACATTTTACAAAACAACGGTGATCTTATGTTTTTTAAAACATTTCTACTTCCGACACATGTATCACGTGATGTACATTATTATGTATGAATGTACTTAAATTGTTTATCGCTGTAAACGGCTGTATGATTAACATTGTTTTCACATAACTGTTTGATTAATACACGAATACAAATATTAGTACAATTTCAATTTTTACGGTATAATATTCTATATAATAATCCAAAAACAGCGATTAGACAATGTTATTTCACAGAACTCGTTGCTTCACGATCGTGATTGATACACCAGAATTGATTAAAAGCACCTAATCACTGATTTCCTGATCGTTATTTACGCGCGAGCATATAAAGTATTACAATTCTTGATTGTAAGTTAAATTATTAATATTTTAGTTGGAAGGAAATTACTAAAATTGTAATTTCTATCGACAAGATCATCAATCTAAATGGAATAGATACAAATTGAGTGGATTTTTATTCCCGCAAAAAGAACCATTTGAGCTTTTCCCGATATCGAATAAAAAGGCAAACAGGAGCCAATCGAGACCACGAATTGCAAAGCAGTGTTACGTCAACTGTTTGAAACTATACGAGTTATTGATACGACTGTTTCCAACTCATTCATAATTCAGTAACGTCTAAAAAAACATCTTTTGCTACGAGGAGTTTAATCCTATCTTTTAGTTCGTAAGAGTGTAGTAATGAAATATTATTGGAACCCGTAAAGTGTATCTGTCATTGAGCAATCGAAGTTATCGCTCATTCTTTGCGAAGTAATACAAAGGTATATACTGAAGAAGCTATTAACCATAACTGCAGAAATTTTATTCCAACGATAGACGAGCGTAATAAATATTTTTCAGATTAGAAATAAGATGTGTAATATATAAACATGAACGCTTCTCGTGTTAGAAATACAACAACAATGTTAGAAATAAATCGCGTAACATATGAACATTTCCCTAATAAGAAGAAATATTTTGTAGCATATGAACTTTCTTCGCATTATACATAAATTATTTAATAACAAACGTTACTTTAACTCTTGGTTTGTATTTCTTACATCCATCTTTCATACTTAATATAGCCGACGAAAAGGCCATTAGCAAGCCTCGAATATACGCGTAAAATTTTATTTCGTCCTTAATCTACACTTTGATCTGTTCTATGGTAACTTAGTATCTACAAAAAGCAACTATTTGACAGTGAAAGTTTTTAAAATTAGAAACAAATTATCCAAGAACGAACGTTTCTTAAATTAGAAAGAAATTGTCCAATGGTAAACATTTTTCAAACCAGAAACAAACAATCTTAAAATGTCATAATAAACCAATAATAATAAGAAGAAGAATAAGAATAAACGAATAACGTAAAATGTCATGATGAACCACTACTAAAATTATTTAAAATTATTTAGAAACGTCATAATTAACTACTTCTAATGATAAACAAATCGCCTAAAAATATCGAAAACAACTAGCACCGTTAAAAATATAAATCCATTCTGACGGCGCATACAAAATGAGAAAAAGACATCGTGTTCCAGAAAACGTTGATTGGTGTTTCGGAATGCGCAATTGTTTGTTTTTCGAAGTCGTATAGATCGCGTGATTGAGACAGATAGGCAAGTAATCGCGGCGGAAAGGGCAAGAGTAAATTAACATTTTCGAAGTTCCTTGTACTGTCGTGACGAACCTCGTAAATCGTCGAGCGTGAGGACGATTCGAGTGGATGCGAATTCAGGGACACTCGTATAATTAATCAGTGGCGAACGAAAGTGCACAAAACCTCGCCACTCCAGTGAAGCACCGGTACACTCGGCTCTGTGACTTGAAACGACATCGAGGCTCTCCGGGGATTCTGGTGTCCATCGGAGAACCAGTTTATACGGCGACGTTAACGAGTGCCAAATTGCCCATCAATATTTAAAATTGATCGCTACACGATCCAAATTTTGCATACAGTTCTCAAGGACGCGCGGCCAGAGTAACGTTTTGCAAACGGACTGGAGAGCCGCGTCTCGCTTTGTTGCAAAGTGGATGGAAAGTGGCAGCGCGACAAAACGACGGCACGCGGTGCACGGTGTTACTTGCGAGCAAACCGTAACTCGAAGGTAATTTAACGCCTCAACTGCCGAATATCAACTGCAAGAATCCCGCGATGTTAATAGCGTTTAACTGACGAACCCGAAATTAGAAAGTTTGAGTTTATCATACGAAATATTAGTTTAATTTATTAACCAATACGCTAACTGCAGGTTTTATGCATTCACAGCAGAAATGGACGACTGAAATGTAAAATTTTAAAATACTGTTCTATCAGTTTCAGCATATACCAATCGGCAGCATGGGCAATAAATTTGTATTTATTTATTTAGTTATTCATGCTTTAAATCAGATGGTTTTATTAGTTTCTAAATTTTCACCGAACATTGTTTAAAGAAATTATAAATTACTCTAAGCCTTTCTACATCACGTAATCCCTGTTCTCTACAATTTAGGTAGAAAAATCAGTAGTCTACCAATGAGTAAATCCTAGCTATTAAAAGGTAAAGTAAAAATGAATTTCAAAACCTAGTGAAAATGTGACCGACGCACTCAACGTGAAGTTGCGCGGTTGCAATCGAAAGGAAATTCGAATATAGAAGCGCGCGGTTGTAAATTGAAATTTTGTTCGACAAACTGGATGCATGTGAACGGTTATTATGCGGCGCGATTAATATGCTGTATTAATCATGTAATGCATAGTTACCTCGTCGGTGTAATTTCTTCCGCAACGGGCATCGCATCTGACAACTCTGATGGCGTCATACTCTTCGATGTATCTTGTCCAGGACGCCAGGCATCCTGGCAAAAGTAACCACCAAGGCCACCATTCTACGCAAGAATTTAATCAGATTAACATGTGTTTAACAACCAAATAAATGCGCTCTCTTTCGCTTGCGCGCCTCGATTTTCGTTACCCGTTTGTCGAGGATGGAAGCCGCTTTCGACGTTGATTGGGTATTTACTACGTGACTACCAGCGTCGAAAATTGCTTCTGCGCAGTAATCGAATCAGCATAAATGTCAATGATTTTTATGCGATGCGATCCAAGTTTAAAAGATTCTTTCATCGATGAAAATGTCACAGCCGGCCAATAGATCTGGTTCTGGATCACGCACTCGACCGGCGTGCTCGAACACTATGCGTGATTAATGCGCTAAACTTTACTGGCACGGCTCTTGCATTGCGTTAGATTTTCATCGTGTAAGTCGGAACATTGGCCCGTTTGTTTATCACAATGCAGCGCGATTCGAGACGCGTGGCCATAATGTTTGCGATCGTCAAAATAAAGCGGAAAATAATCCGTGACACGGATTCAAAATAATGGCTGGAACGTTCTCCGAAATCGAACTTTCCTGAAGTTTGCAATCATTAGATTAGCAAGGCTTTAGGCAAATTCCCATTTTTCATTGACAAGTTTTTGAACGGTTAGATAATTCCATGACACGTGCTAGTGTCCGTGAATTTTAAAAATGTGCATACGCCATGAAGCCATAAACATCCGGAGTCCCCTAAAACCAAACTTTCTTCCATTTTGTAATTACTAGACTGCGGATATTTATGCATTTATTGTACATTATTGTAAATTAGTGAAGTGCAAGAAAATGAGCACTTTGGTGAAGATCAAATGTATTATCATAACTGTGTTCGTTGTGAGGAACGTTCTAGTTAATGTATGAGATTCTTCTGTTCTTTGGACATTCATAAAATAAGAATTTGCACGAACATCCACGGTACAATAATTCTAACATTGAAGAAAGTTTAGAGATCGAAAGAAGATTTTAGAGATCGCTTCAACCGATATTTTGAAACTGTGTCAACGAATCATTTTGCCGATTGCAAATATTGTGGCTCCGTGATTAGAATAATTATTGTTCTCTATACCACGTGCCCGTACGTTTCGGTTAATAGTTACAATCCCGACTTGAATTTCTTCGAAATTCAATGAAATTATGCCAGCCGCAACTGAAATTTCAACCGATATACTCGAACGTATTTATATCGAAATCCTCGAACGTGATTCAAGCATCGGAGAACAAATTGAATCATGATTTGAAATATCAGAGGTTAAATTGTTTTACTAACTGTATCTGTCGGTTGGAGGAAAGAGGAATGTCTAGTATCGTTGAAAATTATGACAGAATCCAATTGCTTGAATTAGTGTGCAGCTGCTAAATTGTTGCACTCCAAAATTACGTAAAACACTCCTTCCAATCAACTGCTTGAACAAGTGAATCGTAAAATATTCGAAGTACTTCGTTATTTGTTACACAATCATATACTCGTATAAACAATCATGTTGCTATAATTATATGTGGTAGTTTCAATATCTCTTCTTATATACTGTATTACTAATTATTTAATTTAGCATGGTATACTTACACAGCATGCATCACACAAAAATACTGATATATGTGCAGCTTCGCAATCATGTAAATCTATAAAAAGAACGTAAACCTAACATTCGCAAACGATTTCTTCCGTAAAAAGACATGTAAACAAATTTTATTGCAAGATTCTCGAGTTTACATCATAAAGCAAGACGCTTTTTTATTTTCCTTTGATGTTAACACTTTATTCGCCGAGTCGACGAACAGATATTCAACAAATTATTGACAACTTCCGTCAATTTCTGTTGGATCCAACAAATTATTTGGATCGATGTAATACAATACGTCCTAAATTCAGATTTGATTACGGATGAAATTGTTATCGCTTTCAAGTAGTTGCTTAAGAACTTTTCAATTGTCAATCTCTGACTTTAACCTTGAACCTATAAAAATTTAGTTCTCACTATTTTTATTATGTTATTCTATCACCAGCTACGATAGAGTTTCCATGATCTCAACGGTTGTTTAGCGTTAGTGCGATTAGAATGTTGCCGGTATAGATGAAATGTTGACGGCTTAAGCAAATACTGGCACAAAGCACGCGGCTGAATCGTACCCTGATTCAAAGATGTTTATTTGGACAGTTCGCGCAATTCGAGCCTGAACTCGGTTATTAATGGAGCCGCTGTGGTACGTACTTTTCAGAATGTCAGATCTTGGAGGATGAACGCGTGATTTGACAGCGCGCAGCCTACGGGCACCAAGCGGAGACATGCCGGGGGTAGGAAAAGACTTCCGTGTGTTCGAGACGAAAAGGAAACGGGAATCAGCAGCGCCGGAAGCGGCGTGTCCTCCCAGACGTGGTTCCTTCGTCGTCTAAGAAGCGGCCGAGCGTTTTCTCGCGTGATCGAATTGCACGCGAACCGGCTAAATCGGAGACGGAACGATCGCGGCGAACCGTTCGAACTGGGATCGAGCTTACTTTTCTGCACGAGCCGCTCCTCTCCTGGTTCGCTGGCACTTCTCCTACTACTCCGACCAACGCCATTCGTTTCCACCACCCTGCTGGCTGCAACCCATCTCAATGATCGAATCATTAAGTTCGGAAAGGGTCCTGTCTGCGCGCACAGTGGCTAACTTTAATAATCTACCTGCAGAAATGCCCGAAAAAGATCATGTCGTCCCGAAAAACCCAGACTTCGGGTCTGTATCTATTTCTCTTCGATAAAATACAGTGGCGTGAAAAGAGCTGGATAATATTTATAGAGAAAATATTTGAGATACTATTTTAAATAATACATTCTTCACAGTCCAACTAAAATAGCGTCTCAAGTTGGACATAAAATTTCAGTAAATAAAGTATTTTATTTTGATAATCCACAGATAAAGCATGAAATTGATATTTTATTTCGGCAAGGTAAAACGTAAATAGTTTGTTTTGGTAACTTAAAGCTAAGGCGTGAAAATAAATATTTTATTTTGATAATCTAAAACATAAAATAATATAAAGCATAAAATAGAATAATCATAGAATGATTAACGTAATGTAAAATGACGTAACGTAAATAATAATATTAGCAAATGAAATTTACTGTCTTCAGAAGTATTCATTTAGGTTATCAATATAATTATATCTTACACTATGATTCAGTACAATAAAAATATTTTACTTGATAATAAATTAAATGAATAAATTATTTTCAACTATGGCACAAATATCAGAAATCAGTACTTTTTAAATAAAATACTATTTGAAATATTATCTTAATAATTTTTTACAACGAATAAAATATTTTATTCTTAAAAATACATTACTATTTTATCCATCTTTGGGCGTGAATTATTCTAGATCCAAAGTTACTTTTACATTTTTAATGATATTTAAATGAAAACTGTTACTGTCTGTCTAAAATTATGCATACCATTGTGTATTAGCTGTAAATTTGAAATGGTACCTTGGTGAAATGTTTTTTTATAAACAAACCTAAATTGTATATAAAAATAAGCAGATTTTAAGTTTTGAGTAGGATATTTTGTTAAATATTGTGCGGTTTTGCCACAATTTTGTAATTTTTTTATTAAATGTTTTAAGTAATTTTAATATAAGGACATCTGTCATGTAGTAATTTATGTTTTTATGTTTTTCATTTTTCCCCCAAGAATTCCGTCATATCTTCATAAGCAATAGTCGATATTTATCCTATTTATTTTTGTACTTCATTTGATATTTTTTAGATTTTTTTTTAGTAACTCGTGATTTCTGATATTTTTATTTGAAATGTCAATTTGGTAATATAGATGCTTCTAGTCATTAGCTAATTACTTAGTCTATTAGCTAATTACTTATTATCTAAGGGGTGGCTACTACTGGATTGATGTAAAATTGCATTTAGTATTTTCCTCTTTTTATTATTTAAATAAAAGGTTACCAATAACCGACTGAACCATAACGATAATTGCAGAACAATATCAAAAATTAAAATATAAAACCAACATAATTTATTCTTTCAGTTCCTGAGAAATATACTGTTATAATTTTCAGTCTTTCCATAGGTTTTCCTTATTCATTATAAATCAAAACAATGACAAAATTACAGAGATAATATTTAAAATATTTTCAGCTTACGGAATTCATAATTTGAAATATTAATATAGTATCACTTTTAAGGAGAGGAATAACCTGTATCGATCTAACACAAAAATACGCATCCTTGTATTAGATGCATACTTGCCGGAAGAGTATTTCATATGTGACTACCCTCATCAATTATGCGTCATATATAAACCGTTTCGTCATTTATTCAATGCTAAGATGATTTGCATCATGGAAATCAACCAATCTTTAGGTATTATAAAGAAAATACGAACCGTGGTACATGGAAGAATGAAAATGTACTATCCGCTTGGTCACGTGCTCATACTCAACCGAAATATTTTGATAGAAATGGCTTACGTCACACACTCAAATTTCGAGGAGAGATTGTTAGCGGGAAGCTAATTAGGTTTTCGCGCATGAGGTGAAACATTAGCGACGCATGATAATATATTCGTTGCAAGAACAGTAAAGTAATCTAACTACTAAACGTTTATTTAACTCTATGCACTGACTTCTCGCGATTACGTAATCGTTACAAGGAACCTAAATTTAAATCACTGTGATTTTATTCGAGCTTTCTCAGATCTACTGTCTTACTCTCTGATCCGCCAACCTTTTCTTTGTTAAGGAACTCGGTTTAGCGAAAACACGGAAGAAATATGACGCGGATCATATACTTCGCTGCGTAATTTTTTGCCGACCTATTCCATAAAATATTCAACGTTAAAGTAGAATAAAGTTATCTCTTCACGATTTATGAAAATGTTTCCTTTTGTAGTTAATTCTGTCATTTACTCTGCCCCGACATCTTCCAAATTTAAACTATTTTATTTCAATCTTTTAACAAGTAGTATGTAAAAAAAAAATGTAGCAAAGAACGAATATAACGTTTTCAATAATACGAGAACATTAAGTAACTCCAACAATTTTCTTTTGTAATTGCATGCTTTCATTACACGTCTGTGAAATCATTTCAGTTGTGATAATTAGACTTTGTGCGAAATGAGCATTTTTTGTTTCTTTTGAGAAGTCTCCTAAAAACTTCTGTTTCTTCTTAAACAATTTCAGTAGATTCAATTCTTTCGATCCTTCCACCATTTTTCCCCCAAACGCATCAAATCCGCAGTCCACTAATTCAATTGTACCTTTACACTTGCAATCAGCAAGTATGAAAGTTCCAGATATCTCTACGTGTTGCCAGGCCAAATTCGGTACACCCAGTATATTAGCACAAAGGACTAATTCCTAAAAAGTTGCGCAAACAATTGCGAGGCTCGTGCAATGGCCAGGCGGCGGCTGACGTGTTAACGTACGCAAGACTTCAATTGTTCGTCCGAAAAACTACTCTGTTGGTAAGTAATAAATAATAAAAAAAAAATGTTGCGTCTGGTAGTGTATCTACGCGCTCGTTGGGAATTAGTGGTCGAAGCTGCCGCGCAGGTATTGCAAGCAACCTGTGTGGCATGAGAACGGGGCCCTCTCTTCTCACATAATGAACGACTTCGAAGAACGGCAGTGGCATTGACCTGAATCTATTAGGGCTTTGGTTTGGCGGTATTATAACTGGCCGTGAATCAATCCCTTACTTAGCAACATTCGCGGACCACACGAAACTCTGTATGGCTCATTATGCCGGTCCTTGTTCCACCGGCGCTTCGAGTGCCAGTCAACGAGTTCAGAACTTTATTCTTCGTTCCTTCCTTCTTTCCTCCCTGCGTTCCATCGCAGCCTCTATTATCGCTATACATTCAAAATTTTCAATTATTTATATCGATCATGCTTGGCCTCCACGGTCCAGAGGCTTCGACGTAACATCAAATTCTTTAACACTTGGACTGACCGGTCAGAGCTCCGCAAGATCAAAGCAAATGTAGCCAAATGTTCACTTATCTTCTTCGCGTTAAGTAAAATAGCTCCCCCAGAGAGGAATTCGAAATTGAAACGGATCGAGCTAATATTTGATCGAATATCACGTTAATGTATAGATTTTACTGACGAAACGTTTGATTGGAAACAGAGATCTGCTATATCTGGATAAAATTGATGTGAATGAGATTAAATAAATATATATTCATACCATAGCAATGAAATGGAACGTAATATCGGATACGGTAATCGTGAAAACAGATATTTACACACCTTTGTTTTCTTAGCTCGCGTTGAAAAGCAACATGCGAGGATTGAATTATATGTAAAATGTTTCAATAATCGATCGATTTATCTTGATACGAAATTCTTCGTTTGCTGTATGAACGTATAATTTTCGGCTAATGAAAGGAAAATATGGGTTTGGCAATGATGTTTTCCGATTAAATGAATTCCAACAAGGCACTTACTATAATTGCCTCATTTCTAAATAATTCATCTTTCAATAAATGATCTAAAATCTAGATTAACTAAGAATCTGCTAGATAAAGTGCATAGATTGAGCGAATTAAACTTTTTAGCGAAACCTGAAATTTAATGATATCTTCATTAATATTTATAGTATTAACATTTTCGGCAAATATATTGGAAACGAAAAACATATTGAATTTGAAGAATTTGTCGCTCGTACTACTTCAATATTTTTTGATCGAAATTGACTAACAGACTGTGAATCTTTGTGCAAAGTAAAGATTGTCAACGTCTATTGCAACAAATGGGAATTAAACAGAAGATTTTACTTCTTTAGAATCATTTTAATAAGTTTCTTTTTATGTTTCTATTGTAACGTGTTTCGCCCATTTAATTTTCTTGGAAATGCGTACAATCCGCAATTTACTCGGCACTTTATGCGTTAAGTTTTAGGTTTTACAAACAAGATTATAAATAAACTCAATATAAAGCAATGTTAGATAATTATTATTTAAAGTGACACACATTATATTCGTTATAAAAATAGTTTTAAAAGTGCAATAATATTTTGTGTGAACAAATGCGAGAATTTTTCATAGTGTCAAAACGAGAGTCCTCTAATTGTCATCAGCCTCGTGTCGTTAAAAGATTTTTCAAAGTATCTTGTACTTTTGCAGTATGTTTCAACCGAGGCCAGCAATTTGACGAATAACTTTGGATGAGTTACAGAAGCCTTGCTTATAATTACCAAAAATATAAAAAAAACAATGTATACCATTAAAATTAATATTTTTATTTGATTTCCATCATCAAAGAACAGAAGCCAAATGTTCTATTTTTAATGTTTTTAAGAAACTCAGGCTAACATATTGACACTGTCAAATTCTTCTATCCTGTTTTAGATACGCTACCTATTAATTAATTTATTACTTATATTAATTATATTATTATTAATTTAAGTTAGGGAAGAATTTTTGCAAGTTACTTTCTCGATGACCTTATCAATCAAAATAAACCATAACAATTGGCAATCATAAGAGAATCTTAATTAAAATGCGCCTGTATTTAAATTTGCACACACGATGATTAATGTAAAAGAAAATTGATTAAAATTGATTAAAGAAAATTAAATATTATATTAAGGGAAAGAATAAGTAAGTATAGCAGGTGGACACGTTAGGTAAATAACTTCATATAACAGTCAACAAGTGACACTGGGACTGACGGTGTCTAGCTTTTAAGTTCTAACCTAGCGACATCGTAGGAGAATTCTTCATCGTTGATGAGAAAACCAGGCAACAAACCATTTATCGGAGTTTTATCTCTCAGGGTAAAGTCACACGTGTTCACTATCGTGTGAATATTTTAAGTTGACGATGAACTACGAAAATACGTACAATTAAATATAGCTATTGAAAAACGTGTTTTATTTCTTAACTCGACATTATGAGAGTTATGTATATAATCGTTTCAGCGCGCGCACAAGTTTTGCAGAATCATATTAAGTTAATTACGGCTGTTTAAATTATGCGTTTAAAACATACTTGATGAAAATTTCAATTAAATCCGTTCAAATTGACGATGTCATAAGAACACATTGGCGCAGATAGAGTAAACAGAGAGATCGAAAATACTACTTCGTGTCCTCATGAAAATTTAATTTCCTACGGAAATTAATTATCGTTTCAGTTCGACTAATAAAAAATGAAACGCAGTTAAAGTCACAACATTTTCTAAGACAAATGTATGTAATAAATGGACTGCGAACCTTTATGTGGAATTTTCATTTTTATTCATCGATTTTTTTTAAATCTGAGAAAGGGGAACTCTCTTTATATCGACTAGAACATTTCTTGCGGTAAATAATAAATGCGGATTTTGTTCATTTATGATAAAAACGAGAGGGTCCAGTGATAAATATCAATGCATATGTATTGTAAAAATACAGAAATGTTCTTAACACTTTGCTGGCCGCTCATTTCTCGCATCGTTCTCTTGGCAAAAAAATTAATTTACGTCTAAATTGCATACCAGCTGTTAGCCAAAAAATCCTAAACTCAAAAATATTAGTGCTCGGCACTTACAAGCATAGTGGAAATATCGACGCTGCGCTGAGCCGATGTCACGCGTACGTGACGCCGGCCGATAACCGTTGGCGAGCAAAAGTCAAGCCAGCGTGACAGCGGCCGGCAAAGTGTTAATAAATTACCTATAAACTCGATCTTAGCTATGGTGCTCGGATGACAAAAATATGAAGTTGGATCTTCGAGCTAAAGAAAGAAAACTACGAACATGTCGAAAATATTAAACCATAAAGTGTCGTTCACATCGTTGGCAACAGCATTTAAACAATGTTTAAAATAAAACAATTTCACACAGATTCACAGTCTAAGAACCTGTCTTCTGTGGACCTAATTTCTCGTACTTTCATCGAGCACAGTTTGATGTATCAAACGGAAAGAATAACAATAACATTGATGAAGGTTTTTCAGGATGGTAGGGGAGCAAGACGTTGTATTTCCCTATCGAGAGTGTCGTCACAGACTGCGTGGCACCTAAAAGTCTCTCGTATTTCACGGAACTCCGTTTCCTGTCAAGCACACGTTCGGATTACGCCGACGAGCAACTTGTTTCCCAGGCAGGCGCAATTCCAGCCAAAAATCAGTTGAAAAAGGAAGCTAAACAATAGCCGTGACGAACTGGAGGGTGCAGGACCCTCCGAAGAGGAAGCTCTAGGAAACGAGGGGTGTTGCCCTCCACTTTCACGCTCCACATTTCTCTTTCTCTCTGTTTGCTTAGGCAGACCAAAGATTGATTTATGATAATTAGCCCGCGGAATTTATGCATTTATCACGAAAATGAGTAAGTGTCCTGTAAAGAAATAGCTGGATTACAAGTGTTTCAGAATGTCGATGTGTTGACTTCAGATTATTGATGAACTAGACAAAATCACCGTCTCTAACTTTTCCATTTGCATTTACTAATGTCTTAAAAATGTTTGTACCAGGAAGTTTTAGATGAACTTTATTCAAGCATAGAAGTTTCAATAAATTCAATTTTGTCATTGTTAGAAAACAATGTGCATTAGTTTAGGACTCGGTTGCTCTGTTGTCAAGAATGTCAATGTTCAGTTTATTAAAGCGATTAACCACTTAATGATCACAGGCACACTAAATAGTTTCAAACCGTATGAACATTATTAAATTCGAAACTGTATTTTATTTTCTATGTATGTATAAGAGTTTCACTCGTGACTGAATCAAAAGATGTAAATTTCCATTTGTCAATAAAATAAAACATTTTTAAAAATTGATTTGCGAACATTGTTGTGTGTTAAGTGGCTGATGGAAGAAAGAAATACAGTTTCTATTTTTTGCATTCATTGTAAACAATTTTTATTTTGCACAAAGATCCGCTGACTAATGACGATCACCAGTCGCACGGTCCTTTAAAGCCGAGATCCTGAGTTTATTCGAAGTCGAAATCAAATTTAATTCAATTCCTTGACGCTTTGACTACTACATCAAAACCATAAAAACTTTTACAACTTCGAAGCTGTTTAATTAAGGGAATTGCTACTGGCAAGTTCAAATTGATTAAAGTTTCCTTAAATCTCCTGCATGCCGCAGGTCCTAATTTCTAATATATAGTCTGCTCAATGATGCACCGACACTTTGCCTCTAAATCTGATCAAAGAATGTCAATATATTAACCCTTTCTATTTGTACCTGGTAAAATTGATCTTTATATTATTTATAACATGAATATGATGTAAGTACAAATAATACATAGTCATAAAAATAATATAAAGATTACATAGATTCTTCTATTATACTTTTTCTATTAAATCAGCACTGAAAGCGTTGATGCGCGAATTTATGTCGTTCTTAATGAAACAAAATTCATAATGGAATATCCAAGTATCTGGCTATTATGCTTTCTTTAATGAAATGTAATGTAATACAGTATGGATAATAGGATATAATACAATAAATTATAATAGGTTTTAAATTTCAGATGTAGGTGGAAAGACTGCGAAAGAAAGAATATATATATATATATAAGGGAATTGTAAACGAAGTCCTTTCATAGCTATAAGGATCAAATAAAGATATTATTAAATATAGATTCTTTGAAACATTTTCATGCTCTCTTAAAAATTGTGTAGTACTATCATCAATGTTTATTATTTACATACTATTACATTAACTTATAGCTTCAAGATAAAAAATTAAAATGGCTTACCATAGCTTTAGAATTACTTACACACTTGGTTGCATTTTAAGGGTTGGAAGAACATTTTTCCCTTTTTATGTGCATGGAAAGGCCACGACATAAGAAATAGATCGGTGTAAATTTTAACTTGATTGACAAGCTGGAGTAAATAATAAAAGGCGAAGTTCGATGTTCATCAATCATATTTCTTTGAAGAGTGCATCATGGGTTAAGGCGTTAAAGCTGAGAGGATATTGAAAATAGTTGGTCTACATTTTACAGTGGGCTGTACACTGAGGGTAAAGAAATGCTGGAAATACATTTTGCAACTGGAAGAAGATTAATGTGAGCATATCAATATGACTGGGAATTTTTTATCGAAATTTAAAAAAGAAGATATTAAAGTTAAAGTACATATGAAAGAAATTCATAATTAGTACATCACAGCGTGGTGATAACTAAATAATGATCACCAAATCTGCTTACTTTAGCTAATGGTTGAATGTATCAATTTTTAAAGATTTTATTGTTACGCAAAGCCTAAAAAGCTGCAATGTATTTTCTGTTTTAAAATTATGGCTCAGCTTTGCGTAGTAGCGCTATTATCGATTAATTCTATGCAGCACCGTTTTATTGTAATTATCTTCTAAATTTAACGAGGTACTATAAATCTTAAAAGGAAATATGAGCAATGGTTTAAAGTTATGTTGATAAAATTCCATAAATACGTTATTATTATTATTGAAATTGATATTATATTGCTATTATTTTACCTTTTAATGTTTATTTTACCTTTTAAACATGGGATCTGTTACTTTCTGATATCTTGTAAATTGCGTTGAAAATTGGAATAAGTATTATCATCAATTGGTTTTTATAATTTCAAACGGTTTTGAATCAATGAAATGTTGTATACAAAGTCAAACAAATAATTCAAAGTGTAACGTTACAATATCCGTTGTTTCTAATAAAGTCGAATACACGGAAGTGCTTGTAAAATAATGTTTTGGCAATGTATTAGTACAGTAAATTCTTCCCAATTGTCCTTGTCCCAACTTGTAAACAAAAATGGATAATTTGGGAAGAGGAGATAAGATTATTCAAGCCTTGCGGCCCGTTTTTATAGTTGTCGATTTTCAATAACTATAAAAACGAGCCGCGAGGCTCGAATAATCGTATCTTCTCTTTTCGAATCGTCCATTTTTGTTTACAATCTGAGGGACACTTGGCGAGAATTTATTGTATTGACTTTCTTCAATTTTTCTTTAGCTTGTTCCTTTTCAGTTGCATCAACTGTTCGGGGCTACTCGCAACCACAAAATAAAATACAATAAACAACCGGATATTTGCTTGGATGAAATGAACAATTTTGCACATGTATATTTGCCGAACGAAGAAAATCAACCAGTATAACAAACAGATGCAATATACCAGCTTCACTCGAACGCGTGCTTACAATCTGTAGAATAAATTAACGCGAAAGAAGATTATTAGATATTTACAGATATTATATTTTAATGAATATATATGCGTTAGTTTTGATTTACAATAGTAAAATTGTAAATATAAATAAAAGTAGTATCAACAAAATTTAGAGAAAAAAAATTGTAGAGGATATTTAAATTGCAAACATCATCAACCCGATAGGGATTCCAGACGCATGGAAAAATATTAGCTTCACCGATGTCAAGTTTTAATGTTTTCATTGTTAAATGTGAAGCACGGAGTACCGCTTTATATTATTGAAAACATTTTATTTGATCCCTATCTGTTGTACGTATAGCGCATGTTTAAATAAAATCCAAAGTAAAAATAAAATGAAACAGATAAGAAAGATTATCAACTGTTAAGTTTACTTTAGAAAACTCCACTGCCGTGATTTAAATCATCCGGCAACGGTTTAAGGACTGCAGTAATTTCACAGGAAATTAATCGCACGTCTTGCAGCTCCCTGACCACGCATCCAGAGATTGGCAGTTTTTTTCTGCATTCCAAACAAAGGTTCGCTCCGCACGGCTTTGGAAGTGGCGAAGGATTAAAAAAACGATTTTATCGAATCTAAATCTGGACCAAAACGTTTTTGAGATAGAGTCTGCGAGCTAGTGCATCGGTGTGGACTACACATGCGTCATAATCGATAACGATTCTGTAGAAAATAATGCATACGTTGTATGGTTTTATTTGCCTGTAACCAAAGCTTTTCCAATTTTACTCTCGTGTCAAACATAACCCCGTCTACGTTTCATCTTTCACAGTGTACAGGGTGTCACAAAATTATACGTCATGGCGTAAATAACTTGCTCCAAAATTGACCTCGACATTGAACATCAAAGTAAAAGTCGAAAGTAATTTGTTACTTATCCACAATTACGTTTATGTCGTGCCGAGTGCAAAACAATGCAAATAAAACATTTCTCGATTTCTGATCTTGAAATTTTAAGTTCAGGATCGAGTTATATCAATTTCAAGGTGTAGAATTACATTACGTGGTGGTTCCGACATATAATTTGATACACCCTGTATATGTCCGTTTAATTTATAAAGCGTATATTAACTGGCAATGTCATAAAAGTTATAAAATTATGTATTCCAATTGTATATACCTACGTCAAGAAGGATGTTGCTTCTTATAATTAATTTCTATAAATGCTTTTGCAGATACTATTCGCCTCTTTAATCTTGCAGGGGAGCCTTTGATGCTCTGTACATATTTATAACAGTGGTCGCACAAGCTTGGGGTGTGTTTGTGTACACTGCCCACAGATATCTGGGCTAATATTGGGTTGCGCAATATGAAATTTCTAATTATTTGCAAAGTGATCGCTGAAGTTGAGTGTCGAGAAAGTTTTGAATTTATTCGTATTGATTTAATGGATATGCAAATTTTCTCTGCCACTTTTCACATTTATTCTGTACATTATCCGTACGCTATCTTCTTTTAAATCACTTTTAAAATATTGAAACAATTATGTAATCCATGCTATCTCCTCTATATTATGTACTTAAAATTTAAATAAACTATGCACAGTTGCGCAAGCTCCACTTGGAAATTTTGGATATGCTTAGACAGAAGGGAGCCGAAATTCAATAGAATATTCATAATAATTGAATAATTATCAGCACATAATACCGGTAGGTCAATTACTAGTATCATCGTTCGTTACATTCTTGGCTAACTAGAATTTGTGTACCAAGTTTATGTAAAGGTTTCTAGTGGTATTCGCAATATCATCAATCTCGTTAGTGTCGACACCGTTGGTAAACGAATCATATGCAGAAGATTTGAAAAGCTCCATTAAATAGAGGGATCTTTAAAAATTCAGTTTTATGGAAAACCGCACGATAAATGCTCTTTGAAAATTACTAATTTCTAATTACTCTCGAACTTTGATATTCACGGCAAATGAGCGTGGAATGCTTTCGAAATTGATATTACTATTATTTCTTATATAAAACATAACCAGTGACAGTCGCAGGCGGAAGCGCCTTGAATAAGTAAATACTTGTAAAAACATCCAAACGACACGTTTGTTGGAATCCAATATTTTATTGCCTCCAGTCATATCACTATCTGTCAGTGTTTGCTCGTGCGGGATGTATAGGTGCTTTTTAATTTCCGTTAGGAGAAGCTACAGGAAAATGTACATTTTCGATTCACTGTTATCAGTACAGAAATAGTCTCTTTTAGTAATGCAAGTTTACAAGATAGATTTTGGTGTAGAATATTTACAAAAATGGCAAAAAATGTATTGGAATGTTTACAAATTTATTTCCTTTTTTGGTATTATTGTCATTACTGTAATATATTAATATTATATAAGAAACATTCGCTTTGTGCAATTGATAGTTTCGCTTATGAAATATATCTTCAATATAACATTACATACGTATATGCGTATATACGAGTACACTTTGTTAATTGTATCAAGCATAATAAATTGATTAATTCTATATTTGAATCCAATTACTTCAGATTTTTATTCCCATACGTGATTTTATAAAAATTCGGATGTCAAAATAGGTGCTTCTTTTACTTATTGTAAAACGGGAATAAAAATGCTATTAGACCTTGTTAATTTATAGGTTTTATTACTTTCGAAAAACCTGAATACGCAATAAATGTATAGAGATGTTGTATTTATTATCTAATAATTATAGTTCTCCAAAGCAACGTAAGTAGTAAACCGAAACTGTTAAATTAAACTCGAAGCTCTAACGGATGAACGGAAAACCAGACAGAGTCGAAAAAATCTAAGATCCACCGACGAAATAAATGTTTCAATTCGTACTTTCTTCCAGTAATTAAGATCTGTTTGGACAAGCTAAATCTCGGACGAATTTCAGAAAAACGTCCGCGTGCCCCCTCAGCCTTCCTCCCACAACTCCCTCGTTCTCCAACCACACATCTACCCCGATTTCTAACAGCCTATCGGAGCGCTTCAACGTCTGCTTGTTTGACATTTCCGAGTTAGTGCTAAGACGGTTCACAAGTAGTGCTCGATCTGACGGTGGTGTTTCCTTTAACGTGTCCAGCTGTTGCAAAATTGTCGAAAGTGAAAGAAGAAGCGTCCAGAGCATAGAAAACTCGAAGGAAAGTAAGTTTGCACACTGATCTTCTGGATTTGATTAAGTTCAATTTGATTTTAGAGCACTCTAGAAATCGCTCTTGTCAATGCCAATCGTATCTGTGCGTTTGCCATTCTATTAACAATGCTGCACGTTAATATTTTCCAACCGGTTGCTCATACTACCACTATTTATTTTTTCAAAATTTGTGATCGACACGACTAGGTTGCAAAATTAAAAATATTTAAATTAATCGTGAGAAACATAAGCTAGTTGAAAATGTCTTATCCCTTTTTTAACGATTGTAACAAGTTGAAAATAAGGAACCTTTTAATTGGCGACGAAAACTTTCTTTTGATTCTAATTTACGTAAAATAACGTACGTAAATGAGAATTTACACAAATATCAGTCCACTGATGTTAATTCACTGCACTATACTATTGTGACAGACTCGTTGCGAAGATTCCGAACTTGATCTATTAAATATGTATCTCATTTACTTCATTTACATCTGAATAGCATTCAAATGTTCTGTTGTTAACATTTGGCAATTACAATTAATGTAGACGCACAATAAATATTCATTTCCTTTCTCGCCTAGTTTCCTACCTAGTGCTAGTCAACGTAGTTATCTATGGCAAATATTTATAGTGCAAAGGGTTACGCGACAATCCCTAGAGAAATGTTTTTATTTACATTGCGTTCCTAGCTCGTCTCGCAGCATAGAAATCTGCGAATTCTTAATGGGATCGAAGGAACGAGTTGCACGTTTGCGTTTAATAGTCGTCGAATAACATTTCATTCCGTTCTAGACAAAATGGAGCAACCCGAGGAAGTATCTTTGGAGAATACTTTAGAAACTACGCTTCCCGCCCCGCCGTACCTCCAACTGAATTTCCAGAGTTCCTGTTGTCCTGGGAACTGGAAGTTTTGGAATAATTTATCGAATCTTTGCAATATGTCGACGTCGATGAATGGCAACGGTGAAATTAATTTGACAACGCCTTGCGCTGTAAACGCCCAGCATTTTGGCGTAGAGCAGAACAATGATAGAATGTGCAGGTAAACATCCCGTGCAATTAGAGAACGAAATGCATAGCTGTTGAATGTTTATTACAGCGAATGAAGCATTCGAGTGAAATAGTAGTTAGCTTTTCTACTTCAGATTTGAACAGATGATAACATTTTTTATTGGAAAATGTCAAAGTATGGTTGTATCTTGTTGTATCTATTGTTTAGGATTCGACTTCTGTCAAATACATAATATATTTGTTTTTCCATTTCAATATTGTATCTACATACAATTTTTGTTTATATATATATTTATACTTTTATCGTGTTACTATCGTAGTTCTTTGGTATTTTCTTATTACTTTCTTCTTCATTCCCCTCTCTCCTTTTTCTTCAGCCCACTTCCCATTATGCCCAAAAATTCTTCGATTCCCATTTCTCCTCCCATAGCTTCGAATTCGCTCACTCATGAACTTTCGTTTCCTCCCACTCCTTACAAATCCTGCACATTCTCCGCTCTTTCTGATTTAGTGTTATTTCCCATTAACTTCGTTTCTACTTCCCTGTGCAAAGTAATTCGTCGAAGAAACACTTTTACAACAAGCTGTTATTTCCAATCATCTTCTATCGCTTTGAAAGCGTTCGGTAATTACCGCGCAAAAGCAGGTCTTTTGGTACCGAACACCATCACAGACGGATCGAAACTTCTGCGACAACTTGATGCAAGGTCGTTAACATGATAAAGTATTTATTTCATTTGCAGTATTTATGTATAAACTGCTCGCAGATAAAATTTTTTGTGTGAAATTCCTTCTCTGTTTCCATTACTAAGTGAAAAGTAACGTACTCTACCGACGACACATACGTTTGCCGTTCATAAACTCGTATTTTGTGTAATGAAAGTCAAATTAGTTCCATGCGCGTTCTGCTGTAAAGTTGCACCACATAGCGTGATATTCCGGGAACAGCATCATAATCCATCACTTTTCGCTGTCACATAATTTTCACGTTTCATAAAGCGAATACGCAAAACTAATAATGGTGTGGACTCGGCTAACGAAGCGATGATTGCAGTATTATAATTATTAATGATTGTGAATGTTAATTGCCCATTTATTGAAATAGATCGTGAATTTGTATTTGCTGTAGTTCATGGAGACAGTATGCGGAAATATAGATTGCTAAAATTCATCTTTCTATAAATCATAATTACGATGTAAAGTAAAGTTAAAATATTATTGTTTGCTACAATATTGTTGGTATCCTATATTGTTTTATAAACTCGAGTCGATATATAGCAAAGTTTAACAAAGCGAAAATAGCTTATGACGACAAAAAATAAAATATTTATAATGCATGAGTACTTATAAAAATTTATAAAGTAGAAAACTGAATTTATGCAGAAGTTGATCAACTCGTAATTTTATTCATTGAAACCGTTAATCAAGAAAATCAAATTTTAGTCCAACAAAAGTCTTTTATCTGACAATTAATATGTGAATTTCAAATTCCATAATGTAGAAAGTGTGTCAGTAGCAATTCTATCAAATAAAATTCTATCGATATGCCTTCATCTTACTGCTCTGTTAGAATTTTGAAAATTAATTTTTAATACAGTTACGCATTATCGCCCACAATTTGATTCTTTTTTTGGAAAAAAGAACAAAATGGAGATTCTAAATAAATGAAAGACAAAAAATAAAAATATAAAAACAAGAGGCATCGAATTGAATTTTAATAAAACCTTAAATGATTTATTTGTCCATATCACATCATAATGATATATTATATTGTTACTAACTTCTTCTTTTGTGCAAAAGGTGGGAGCAATATTCCAACGAAAATACTGAAAAAGAAGGCGAGCAGTACTTGGATAGAGATCAAAACATTATTTATGAAAAAACCCAAGATCGTGAGATCACCACCACGATGTTTCGAGCATGGGAAGTTCCATTCCTTCAAAATACTATGCAAAACCCTGGAGATCAAGCGAAATATCACTTGTGGCAAAATTCGCAGGTTGCGACAAACATTGGTGACGAGACAACGCTGTTAATAGGTAGTATGTTGGTAATAAAATTCTAATAACCCTATTTAATGACTTCGCTGTCGCCAATATGGTTACAATGAAGCCAGGCTAGTCTAAATATTTTCCTAGTTCACAACTTCTGTAACGGTAGTATTACAAAATTATTGCACGGTAATGACTCAGTCTTAACTATGATGAAATATTGAAGTATAATTATTGCTTTAAATCTTAAATATTCTAATCCACTCTCCAGGATCTTATTTAACACTCTTAGGATCATTTATAACATTTTGTGTCAATTTTGTTTCACATATTGTTTAAGTTATCCCTTCTAGTTATATAACTTTTTCTATAGATTTTAATGAAATATGTGATAATTTAAATTAATTGTTAGATACTAGATAATCGAACAACAGTATTTATACTGTATACTTTCTAGTTATTTGATCATGATAATATGATTCAATCATAAATTAAGTTAATTGGAATATTTTCTATCATTCTCTGAAACTATACTAGATACACTAAATGATGAAATGATTTCATTTTCATTTTCCACAAGTGCTACAAGAATACATTTATTTAGATTTTGCACCATTGTTAATACAATAAAAGCACATGTATGAAAGGATTTATTGAATAATTTTCTACAAAAGCTTTCATATGATTTCAATAAGTAATCTGTTTCTCTATAATTCTATTCACATCCGCAATGATTAAAACTTCTTTAACCGTAATAGTATCCTCGTATAAACGAAAATTTATATTTATTGTACATCTGCAACAACTTTCATGCTTAAATATTGATGACAAAAGAATACAATTTTATTCCGATTTAAAAGAGATAGCTTTCATATATGTGTAAATAAATAAGTAAACTCCGATTAATGTATCACCGTAAAGTAATTCATTATTATATAATACAAAGGGGTTTAAAATGCCTGAAATCATTTTGGCCCGCGCGGTAATTCTGTCGTTGTACTATGTGCTGGTTTAGTACACATAAAAGTTCTAATGAAGAAGAGAAAAGAAATAAAAGAAAGTAGACCTACGGAATACGCAAAAGTGTCAAAATTAACGAGAGTTATTCCTCATTTTTATGTTGAATAAAATTCAACTTTGCTTTGTGAGTTTAGTTCAATGTTCTCGTCGAAAAAGGGTTCCGATAGATATTAGCCGTTGAAATCTGGTAACGAAGCCACTGTTGATTGACGTCAGTCAGCAATTATGGATGTGATAGCGGCACGGAAGCAAAGCTAAGAGCCCGGCCAGAGATCCGACCATGTTCTCCACATTATCGCAGATCATCCTACGATTCCAGCAACTTCCATTACGCGAGCGGCACGTTTGTCAGCAACCACGGCTGTAACTTGTCAATGACGCATCGAATATGATGCCGCACTAAACAAAACTACAGTGCACGGTGCCGCTTTCATTAAAAAGCGAGCTACATTTCAATTGCACTTAACCGTTATTGCTCAGATTGAAATTGGCTTATCAGAAAATTATAGATTCTGAAATTCTAGAAATTATAAATTCTAAAAGACAGAAATTTGTTACAACAAAAAGGTGCGATAATAATTCACGAACATCATTTTCTTTTTATAAAATAAAGACTTTTGTAGTTCTTTCTCTTGAAGATTTTTGTAATAGTTCATTCATCTTTTTCTATAAAATTTATTTTCTAGTTTCTTTTATCTTCTGGATTCTAATGTAAATAATAAACAAATATTTGTGTTATTGTTACTGTGCTCTGGTATCGATTATCGAGCTTAGCATAGCACAATGCAAAGTTATACTTTGCTGCTAGATCTTCGAAATTGTTTTACGTTTAATAATGCTCGTTTGAGAAAATGCAAAGGATCAAATCATTGAGAATAGTGTTACACTTATATTTAATATTTGTCAGAATATTCTAATATGTTCTCATAATAATTAAAAATTTTATTACGGAAAGGTTAAACTTTAGCTTCGAATATCGTCGTTGGGAAGATGGCGAATCTCTATTTCCCACGGGCTCTTTTTTTGTCTTTAGCAATCAATATCTTGCGAATCATTCAAGCTGAGCGATTGAAAGTGTACATTCTTATTAAATCCTGCGAGTTCGATGAAATGGCTAGCAAAGTAACAAGTTTTCAATTAACACATAAGATGTTTATAATTTATTACAAACATAACATAACTCTCTTTATAATTAGAATTTCATTATCTGCACATATTTGTTATTTCTTTTTAATAAAAATCGGAATAGTTGTCTCAAGTTTGTCTAAGATATTTCAAAACTTTTTATAACAAAGGGATCATTAATTTGCAAGATTGTAATAGTAATATAAACTCAAGATTATATGATTCACCATTCCTTTCAGAGTGGTTGGCTTCTACTGGCGGCTCTTAGCTTTCCCTAAAGAAAAAAAAGTCTAATGGCGTCGATCTGGTGAACGGGTTAAGCATGATGTACACATAAATACATATTTATTATATTTATGTATAACAATTTTTGTTATTATTACGAAGCTACAAAATGATATTATTAGCGGCAATTATTTACATCGTGTTTCTTCTTGATAATTATTCAAATGATGTCTTAAATATTTTTTTATATTGATAAAAATAAAAGAGATGTTCAAATTCTGTCGGAAATATTTATACAATTGATTATTTTCGTTTTTTTTTACATCATACGGTTAATTCACCTAGTTTACTTGACTAATACACATTAACAGAGATCCGTGGCTAATTAATAATTATCAACAGAAAAAAATCCGTTTCATGTTCAGGAAATGTTGCCCAAGTTAATATATCGAAATTGAAAATACTTTACTAATCCATGAAAATTATTGCTTAAAAGTAAATTATGTGAAAATTGCTTCGGTATAAAAATGAATCACGCGAATTCAGTAATCAGGTTGAGCTACAACTTTGCATCTATTGTAAATAGAAAATAATTGCAGAAGACATTTTGTATTTATAAAACTCTACCGTCGAGCATTTAGATCTTTTCTATAGAAGTGCATCAGTGCAGACAAAAACGGTAATTTTTCGTCTTTCTTAAAAAATATAACGCTACAATTTTTTTCATATCATTGGGTTCTTCATGCCACTTCAAACAAAGAGGTATTAAAATCTATATACCATCAGAGTCTCTGATAGCACTTTGCCACTGCATCAATGCACTTTTGGAAAAGATCGGACTGTTCGGCGATACAGCTTGCTAATCGATGTAAAACATTAAGCAACTAAGATAGGAAACTAAATAAATTTCAGAAGCTGAGAAGAGATTAACCAATGAGAAACCTCGTAAAGAGAGGACTGCATTTACGAAACAGCAGATTCGGCATTTGGAGTATGAGTTCGCACACAGTAATTATCTGACACGATTACGTCGTTACGAAATAGCAGTCGCATTGGATTTAACGGAACGTCAGGTAAATTAATACAAGAATTTCCCTAAATTAATAACAACGCAACTTTAAATTATTCAATACGTATAATGTGATATGTATTATAATATCTCCTTTTAAAAATAATTCTAACTTTTTTAGGTAAAAGTTTGGTTTCAAAATAGACGAATGAAATGGAAGAGGACCAAAGGTGGGACAGGAAATGTTCCAGAAAAAGATGCTTTTTGACCAACTACTTTCCTTCAAATTCGAGAACATTTATATGACTGTAAATAGTATTTTATATAAAAAGATTACATTTAATTCGTCTATAATACTTAAGTGTAAATTCTTAAGTGTAATTATGTAACTAACAGTAAAAGTATTTATGCAATTGCTATGCCTTTGAGTCCCTTGTTGCTTCAAATTTGAGGTCAATGCCCTTGTCTTTCAATTTCTTTTCTAATGCTGCCAGTTTGGCTCGTGTACGTTTCACAAAACTGCCATATTGAATAGTGCCTCTATTTTTTAATTCATTTATAGTATGCCTATTTCTCAGTTTTGGATAATCTTCATTTGTCCATTCATTTCCAGCAAAGAAGCGTGAATGTTGCTTCTCTGGTGGAATGTATGTAGCTAAAATGTCATTTGAAGTTTATTTATCATAAATAATGTAGTTAGTTATTTACCACCAAGATTACATAAATGTTTATACAATACCTTTCATTAATCTACCACACATTAGGTAGTTATTCATTGTTTCTGCAGCTATTTTTGCTACATCTGCATTTTCAAATTCAATGTATCCATAACCACGACTTTTACCAGTCTAAAATAGAAGAATTCTGATTTCTATCTATTACATTTTCATTTTGTTTGTACTTCTATTTTATTAATTCTACGTTAGCATTAGTTTGTAAGTAAACATCTTTATAAGGTATAACATATTTATAAACAAAGAAAGTAACTCTTTAAACTATTGGTAATAATTGTCTAAATTTATCGATGTTTGCAAATTTATTTGATGTAGATTTTTAAAAGCATTACCTCTTGTTAAGGAGCACATTTAATTTCATTCGTACACTTAGAACAAAAATTTTCAGTAGACAGTTACTCTACTTTACTTTTAATAGAATTTAAGAAATATACTTACATTCCTTGACCTTGAAACTCGCACCCTGGTTACTTTCCCAAATTGTTTAAAATAGTCTTGCATTTGTTCTTCATAAAAGCCATGAGGAATATGACCCAAGTACACTAAACCTCTGTCACGTACATGTTCCTTTTTTGTTTTTATTATTTTCTGTGTTGGTTTAGGTTTACTTGATTTAACTTGTAACGTTAAAACCTCTTTCGGCGAATCTGCATTTTTGTCCTGTGGAATTAAATACAGTTTTCGTAAAATTCCACAATATATAGGTTATATTCTCTACACGTGATAGCTAACCTCCAAAACCTTCTTCACATTCTGTAACGCCTTCGATACTGTCGATTCTCCTTCGACATCCAGTGATTTCCGTTTGACTTTTATAGCTTTCTTCACAGGTGGAACCCTGACTGCGTTCGACTTCTTTTTAATTTTCATTCTTAATAAATTTTAGAGTTCAGTAAACAAAGCACGCAAAAACAAAATACACGCTGACTTCAATTACAGTAGTAGGTACGAATCTTTGATAGATGGCAGTGCAGTAACTTCTATGGGAAATACCCATTTAAATTAAATTATCGGAACACATTGACATTCTAAATTTTATTATTTATTCTTCATTTTTTATTACTTCTTAATTAATGTTACACTTTATCAATTAAATCAGCACTTGACGTAACTTAACTGTTCATTATGAACTACGTAGTTATAGTAATTATACTTTTATATTATTTCTGTAATATTTTTGTAAATGCGTTCATTTTTAAAAATTAAAGAAATACACTATTGTTAATAATAATGAGTCTTCCTCCACAGTATTTTAAGTCGCCCTTAGTTTCATTATACGTGTGGTTTTAGATGTTGCAAAAGTGTATTGCATGAGTACGTATTTAGAAGACTGAGGAAATAAAGATTTTAAATATTTAAATGTAGACATAATTCTCTGTCAGATTTTTGTTAATCTTGTGTCTTGTTAATATTAAGTCTACCGGAAACTTTGTCCGTTTGTGAAATGAAAGAAAATAATAAATTGTTCATTCATCTAATAACGTTTATTGTATAATATAATTTCCGTCGTTACTTATGACCTCTTGCCAACGTGATAGCAATTTGTATATACCATTTTTAAAACACATATGTCTCAAATGAGCACTAAGATTGAGGTTGTAAAATTTTCTTTTAGCCGCTCAGTGATTAAAGATATGCTTATGTCCAACGTTATGTTCACGTTGATTGTCGAACTACTATTCCAAAATATCGCATAAAAGCAAAGTAATTTGGTCAACAAAATAACTAGAAAATCGAAATTTAACGCATCGATTACCAGTTCCAGCCGCTGAGATGTTACAAATCTGAATAAACTTGATTTTGGTAAGTTATGATAAAAATTACCTTTTGAGAATTTATAAAGAATCATGCCAGCCATACATGACTTTTACCTTCCGCTTCGATCGCGTTCGAAGTAAAATGATGTGATCATCGGTTTTAATCCATATCCAATATTGAAGGTAACGTGGAAGGAAGCCAAACGTTATTAAATTGTCAAGAATTTTTAATATCGTTAAATGACTATGTTAAGCGTGGTAATCCATATATCGAAACTTAAGGACGCTATTTAAGAAAAGAGAAATAGAAAATATATTATCTTACATATTAGGGATCCTTTCTTCTTCGCCAACAATGATTTCCTTTTAAACGATATTATAATTTTAGCGATATCAGTATTCATTGATACTGTTTTCATCAATTCTATTAATTTCATCATTACCAGTTTTCACTAATGTCGCTTTCATCGACCGTCTAATTTCATCGACACCTGTTGTCATTGATATTCTGGGTAAACGACATCAGTTTTTATCGATGTTCTGGTAAACTTGTTAACACTTTGACTGTCACGCCATAACGAAATTGGAAAGTTAAATTGTATAACATCGATTAATTTGCCAGCATTCATATGTTTTACAGGTACTAATCAAATTAGGAAGATACAATAGATTAGCACAGAAATGAATTTCCAAATCTGAGGAAATTATCGATGGATTCTTGTTCCGAATGGAGAATTTAAGAAGGCTTGTAGTGTTTTGAGCTCTTTTTATTTTTAAATATATTCAGCGAGCGTGGATGACGTTAATGATTATTTTAGTTGTAATCTCTTCGAGTTTATGATAGAACAGAATTTCTTAGGTGTGAGTTCAGAAGGATTCTCATGGTTTGAAGGAACGCGGTGTACATTGGCTTCCATTAATATTCGAACACTTCAAAATGCAATAACTTTTTTAGAACTGGCTAAACGATATGGCTAAACGAATCCAGTAAACGATTTGAATTTTTTTACATGGTAGAGAGACCAGTATACCAGAGCATAACTAGAATGCTTTCTTTTTAAATTTTGTTATTGCTTATAATGACAGAAGAAAATAATAAACTCTTGTTTTTTAACTTTTTTATTTAAGCCTATAACGAACGTTTAAAAAATTGTGTTTTGTGTGTTGTGTTTACACTATTGTTACGAACTGAATTTTTATTTATTCTGTACCCTTATAGTACATAGATTATTTAATGAAAAATTCAAATCAATATTCGGTAGAGTCTCTTGGTGGAGGAGAATAACTAGGGGCGTTTCAGCCTTTAAATTCTTTGTTAAAATATAATTGAAGTATACAATACATCGTCAAATCCTATACGTGTTTGTTTGTTAAAAGACAGCTGTCACGAGCAGTACGCGTTGCTTTTGTTTAGACCCGCGTTTACCGTTGCCCGGTTCGTTAGCTTAGTCTACGGCTGACTTTGGTCTTGCTTACCCCTTTTTCTCGTCACCTAACGCGTTATATTTATTTAATTCGAATGTGTAATACGTCGCTGTAATATTCTTGTGTGCGCTTATTTTGTCAAGAGACAAAAATAAGTGGACATAACGCTACCCTAAGGCAAGAAATGAAAACTACCTACAAATTAATTGGTCGTGTAAAAAGTTCACTTACCCTGCGACATTACAAAAGTATAGCGTTCCTGAAAATGCAGTAGAAAAATTTGGGTAATAAAATTGTTTACCGTAGACAGTGCTCATGAACGCAAATGATGTACCACTGAGCAAGAAGACCGTCTAACTGTTCACAAATGCCGACAAGATCCAAGAATTTTCTCAGGGAACCTCGCAGAAACTTTAGGAATAAACGTTTCAACAGGAACAATAAACAGGAAATTAAACGAAGTTGGAAAAGCATGTCGCAAAATTGATATGATAAGAGACGCTCGTCTTTTGCGAGAAACTACATAAATATGCTATTGTCATTTTGGAAAAACACAATACGGACTGATGAAGGTAAATTTAAATTGCTGCGACTGAAAAAGAAGTACCAAGTTTCGAGAAAAAGGATGAAGTATTTAAAACGGATCCTTAATAGCGTCGGTGTGGTTTTCTTGAAACAGTATTGGAGCACGGATGTAAATGTAACAGATAAATGTACGGATAAAAATGGCGGTGGTAAAGATGGATCTTGATAGCGGATTTGTGTTGCAACAAGTGAACGATCCAAAATACACCAGCAACAAAATTCAGAATTTTTAACCATTGGAATATTCCATTGGTCGAATGAACACCACAAAGTCCAGACTTGAATTCGACATGTAAAAAACTGACGAGGTTTATAAAACATCAAAATACTTTTACCATTAGAGAATCGATAAAACCGAATTTTTTAGGAATCTACAGTCAGAATTTGAAAATATCGAAAAAATTTACATTGAAATAACCAATATTTGTAGCCGTAGGTTGAAGCCGTGATCCAGCAAAAGGTGGCAACACAAAGTATTCACTTTATCGCATGTTTTGTTAATTAT
>CM052166.1:852658-862999 GCA_028455555.1 Augochlorella aurata | reverse complement strand
CTAAATTCAAAAAGTGAATAGAAGTGGTGTATTGTATTGATACAGATTTTATGATACGAAAATGGTTAATTTTCAATGTATCATAACTATCAGCAATTTATTTACGTCCCTTGAGAGGGGATATCACAACGCCAAAGGCTAATAATGTTAATAGACTGAAACTAGTATATTCATGTTCTTTCAATTTGTCTACCATTTTATACTGCACCCAGTCATTTCTGTAATAAATGTATGAAATCTGCAGTCTAATTATGACAGTCTTTCTCCGACGTGACTTTTTAATTTAAAAAATTGACACTAAAGTATGTTTTTAATATAGTATGAACTAAAATAATGGAGAATTATTTTCAAGAATTAGAAAGTAAATACCAATTTTATGCACGAATTACGATAATTTAAAATAAGATAGAACAATAAAGACAATAACAATATATTTAAAAGACAGAAAAAGATCAATTCTTTTCAAACGCCGTGCTTTTCAATTCCGGCTTTTCATATGAAGTGAATGTCGCTTTTCTTGATTTTGTTTGTGAAAAGAAACAACGCGAATATTGCCTGTAATTATTCAGATTGTTGTATAATGGAGCCTTGATCATCGGAACCCCTATTAATGGAATGATTAGTTATCGGAGCATCTATTAACCTAAAATTCCATTGTCAAAACTTCGATTATCTGAATAGTCGATTATTTCTTCAGCGTTCTGTAATGGGAAAGCTGACTTATTCGATCATCCGACAGGTGGTGCCATGCTTTGATTCCGATAATCGAGGTTCTACTGTACTTCAACAAAATCATTAAGAATTGCTAGGATCGACTACTATTTGTTAGTGGGACGTTTTACTACAGTTTGATGTCCTATGGTAAATTTTAACTTTCTAGTTTCGGTTTTATGAATTAAATGATTTTAATATTGCGGGAATTATCGGAGTTGATTAATTAAAAGTCGATCTGAAAAATTAAACATGCAGTAGATAAAATGAAAAATAACGACACGAACGTTTTGATGGAACGTATTCTTTAGCTGCGAGGTAGATTTGAGATTTCTGACGAAAATGCAGTTTAGCTTTTATGGAAAACAACCGATTCTGAACCTATGCTGGTTTTGTTCTATACGGGGCGGGCCGGAATAGTACAACCGAGCAGAAGGTATTTCTACTTAAAAGAATAAGAACAAAATCTTGTGCAACCTCTTTTTATCCGAGGCTCTGTTTTTGAGAAAATTGTCTTTAAAGTTTGTTTATCTCTGCGAAGGATTTACTTGTCTATTCTTCTACCGCAGTTGCCTCCGTCTGAGATAGTGTTTACAAACATTGACAATGATGGATGAACAAATTTAATTATCAGTAGGAACACTTTGTACTGCTTTAACCACACAATAAATAATGATTGTAAACACTATCTCGGACGGAGACAACTGCGGTAGAAGAATAGACGACAAGTAAATCCCTCGCAGAGGTGAACAAAATTTAAAGTCGATTTTCTCAAAAACGGAGCCCTGGGTAAAAAAATGTTACACCAAATTTTGTTCTTATTTTTTCTCGGGTAGAAGTAAACTTTCTGTTTAGTTGTATTGCCAATTCCGGCAGTCGTAGAGAACACCTTTAGTCGTAGAAATTCGAACGAATATAAAATTGAGCACTCGACGTTTCATTTTTAGTTAAATTGTTTGATCGGAATTTGAAATATTTCTGGAACTTTGCTAATATTATTACAAATATAAAGAGTTCGTAGTTTCACGAAGAAGTTCCGACGATATGCCAATATATATATATAAGCAAGGAAATTATTTATTTATAATCAGATTATAACTTAACAAGGTTTAGGAAAATTACTTATTCGGAAAATTACTCGAAGAAATAATGAAACATCTAAATTAATTTTAAATACTACGGGTGAAAATGAATTTACAATTTTAATCTAGACCAGGAAGATACCTTGACGTAGAACGTGCCACAAAGCGAATAAAAGAGTACGCGTGTAAAGAACAGCAGTAAATTTTAACACAGAGTTCGTAGATATTTAAGAGCATAATACTAAAATGGTTCCGATTCACGTAATATCGGTTTTATCGGGAACCAATAACACGAATATTCTACAAGTTAGGTTTTGAAAAATTAATTTTCTGGAAATCGACGTTTTAGCTTGCTTCAACATAGATTCTGATACACCGCATGCTTTGTTATAGAGCTACTAAAATATAGTTCTAAAAATATTTAGCGCGTCGTAAATTATAACTAATTCGTTGCAGCCGAATCGGTGAGTTGCACATTTTAAAAATAAATATTAACACTTTACCGACCGGTTATTCGGCTGTAAACATTTTTATATTTTCATAACATTGGAATTAAACGATAATTATTTTATCTATTATATTTATTTTATTCATCGCGAAAGATATCTAATACTCAAAAAATGATATCATAATACCTCAATAATAGGTAGCAAATTATTGGTTGCCATGACAACCGATTCATAGGCTACCGATAGGGGTGAAAAGCCGATTTATAGGCTACCGGTCGGTAAAGTGTTGAGTTTAAAATATCAACGAAACCAGAGAAATAAATATCGTCAGTGCTATACATATACAACGAACAGATATAAACGGCAGATAAAATAATGATTACACAAAATGATACATATTGTCACGCATATCGCAACATTCCCTTTTAATAATTACTAAGATTAATTATCGCCGCGCCACCAGATGCTAGTTGAATTTCACGTTGGAATATGTTCAGCCGGAACAAACCACAGTCGGAGAGCAAACTGCATATTTTCTCCACTTATATTTAACTCCTTTTACTATTCCGGGAATGCTTAATTAACTGCAACACCATGCTTGACTTTACTTCAGCATACGAGAATGTTTTAAATGATTGAACTACAGGAGTGACATGATGATTGCTCATCAGTTTCGCGCAAATAACACTGCAATTCATAAAATAATAGACTCGCATAAATATTATACACTTTTATAGAAATTATATAAATTATTAAAAATGTTTCTAGAACTTTTTGGTTAAGTACTCCTTGTTTTTCGTTATTAAATCGATTATTTTTATTTAATTATAAATTAGAACACTAATTATGACATTTCTTAAGTGGTTTACTGTCGAGACGCGCAGTGTTTGCAAGCCTTGCACTGTATGGAACGTATTGCAACACTGAGAACTTTCCACTTCTGTAGTACGCTAAACTTTACCAATTAATAGTGGTATTAACCGGTAAATAAATTCATTGTTAGTTTTGGACTTGATCTGGTAGGAAACTGGAAGAAGGACATTTTGTGTAAGTACGAACATTGAAATGTGAAGTAAAACGTCCAAATTAAATATTGGAGATCAAGCGAAATAAACTTAACAACTCCCTGTGTATAGATGGAGCCTGTCCACTGTCTGTTGAGAAACTAGTTGAATTAAACGGACAGAACAGGGAAATATAATACAAGAAACAGTCGAAGAACGCGAACTTAGAAGTAAGCATAAAGCTTCGTTAACAAGAAGGTTCTGGTATCAAAGGGACGGCTGACAAGCAGCATTCACTGCTCTTTCTTTATCATAATATAACAAGAAATATATAGCTAGCCTGTCTTATAAAGATGTCTGTACGTCACAAGCTTCACTAATTTATGTACTCGACTTTTAGTCACGCAGAAACTACTAGGTGTCAACGTTAGTTGTAAAATATTCTAATTTAAACGATTCCCGATCACTAATTTATGGATCTGCCGCTCGGAATGGTAACAAATAATATATTGTTGAACTTGCCGTAGAACGCGCTATCAGATTTTAAATAAAAAATAACACTGCTCCGTTTAAAAGAATTAACTTAACCTGGAAGTCTCTGCCATCATTACGGCTACGCAATTAAAACCACGTAATCTACTTTATGAAATCAAATAATTTTTGTTGGAACACTTCTTCATTATCTTTCGCAGTTTCAGAGATATTCTGAATTTCCAGATAAAACGGACACCCTGTATATAGAGCAAGTTCTCTCATTTCCTGTACACCACGCCGAGTATGTTTTTACTAATCAGAAAATAATTATAACGGCGAGAATGATTTCTATATTTTTCGCCTCGGCTCTTTTCCGAAACATTAACGATTAATACGTAATCTTAACCTTTTGTGAATCCTTCCTCTTTAACGAATAATTTTGAAAGATAAAAGAAGAGTTTACCTTTATCTATATTTGCTGAGTTAGGTTAGAAATTTTTCTTTTTTTAACAGATATGTTTGATTCACAAACTAACCAATAGTGTGACGAATAAGTTAATCGAAGTATGGACAAATGAAAATTTCTGCGACACTAAACGAATGACAATATTACAAAGATGTTTAGCATGAAATTACTTCCTACTGAGATTGTAATGTATAAAAGAAATATTTCTTGTTATAATATACAGTAATTATATATCCTTTATCTATGCGAAAATATAAATTGTGGTTATATTAGATTGAATTTTTCTACTAACTTGAATGAATTAATATAGTCAGAATGTATCATTTAATATGTTAATTTAATTTAGTGTTCATGCAATAATAAATGCTCGAGGCGCGTTAACATTTGTTTCTATTTATAAGTTTATTTTGAAATGCCTTCTTTTACATGCTTATCAGCGTTACATCACATGACGATAAAACTCTTTGCACACGTGAGAATGATTAAAAACGTGTAAAACATTATTGGAGTTGTATTATCTTTTCTTTTTACCGATGTGTGCGCATATGCGGTGCTGAGTGTTCGCCGGAGCTTAAACAGAGCACATCGAAAGTCTAGACTTCAATTTATGAGAGTTCATATCTCGCAGGCGACGCTTGTTAAAAAATGACGAAGAACTTTTTCCATTTGTGCGCATATGGGGAATATGCGGTTTCCGGTTGACCGCACTGTAAAAAGAGTCGGACGCGCGATGATTTCATACATGATCTGCAAAATATGAATGTTATTTATTTCCTTTAAGTCGAATATAAATGATGGTAAATGAAGACGTATAGAAACAAAAATTATCGCGATCCGTCGGGGAAGGACGTACAAGTGCTAATCAACGCGGTCGTAGAAAGGCTAAAAGAAGTGAAAATCGATATTTCGAGAATACGGTATCTAATATGGAGCCTCTAGGAAACCTGTGGGAAAAAGCCAGTACCTTTGTATTTTCTATTTTAACGCTTCGTTCTAAATCATTTTTATATTTTATATTTATTAAATTTGCTTTTTTTAAAAGCAATATATTTGTAACCCCCCGGGTATTATTGTAAACCCGGAGGAACATGTGTTGAAAAATAAACAAATTAGCATCTAATAATATGGTGCCTTTAGAAAACCTATGGAAAGAATTGAGAAAAATTTATTTTTGTTATAAAATATGAATATTGTACAGTTATAATTAGTCTGCGGATCTTTATACGAAATAAAATTGCATTTCTTTGTTCCACAGTTTTAATACGTTAACATTAATGTAAAAATATTCTCCTGTTACAAAAGCATAATTAAATAATTAACAACTTTTAATTCTTATCAAATTATTTTGTATTATATTCTTTTTTAGTGTAGTCTAGAACAAACGTATTTAAATCAATACTTCATACGAATGGCCTTTAACTTACCATCGATACTTAATTTCTTAAATTAACCTTTTAGAAACTTTTGCACGCTATGAACATTAAGAATGTATTTTTTCAATCGGCGATGCTCGATTAACGTTCAATTTATATCATTATTCATCTTGTTTGAGAAATTAATACACAGAATTTCCTTTGGAATTCGGTATTAATTTATCGAGATTTCATGAAATTTCATATTATAAATCTACATCATCAAAAGCATTCAGAAATGACCCACGTTTCCGTAAAAAAATCATTTGAATAGGAGGTTCCGCGGTATTAACATCTCGTATAATAGCTGATTTTCCGCTTTATTGTGGTTATATTCGAGTTTAGCAGAGTGAGATTTATCACATTGCAGGCATTCTAATTAGTTGAACCATATAACAGAATTTTGAATTTTGAACAAAACCAAAACGACATCAAATCTATTTATTTTATAGAAATATCATGATTTCACTTAATTCATTTTCTATTACGTTATTTTATTTATTGCCTCGCCTTTTATCATTAATATACCTGTCTGTAATATCCTTAATTATTTATAAAAATGTTATTTTTCAGGAAGAACACCGCACATTTAACTTGGTCAAATTCTAAATATAAAATTATATCTACAGAGTTTGTCACATTCATCTAAGATATGATTTTATAACGGAACAATTTAATTAATGAAACAAATAGTGTTTATTTTCGTTCTTTTTTTACGAAAACATTTTTTTATTTAATGTTTCATTTCATCTTGCATTAATTGTAAATGTTATTACCATTGTCCCACGTATAGGAACCAATTCCATATATGGCGCGCTTTACCATTGCTTACAGTAATAGAAATTTAAAATTGTTCCATAGCATACATATATGACAAAATGCCTATAAAAATTCTTAATTTATCGCGATTAATTCGTAGGAATGCCATGCGAAAAACTCTACATAGTTTCCTACCAATTTCAAGTCAATTAAGCTTAAAAATTCGAAGAGGACAGAAACAGGAGATATTTGTAATCCTGATCACATACGTGGGCGACTTTTAAACGAATTTCGATTCACATCCGTTTAAAAGGTGCGCCGTGTTAACGAAGCGATTCAAACGCGATGTAAGCCGCGTTGTTTTCAGCGCAAATGATATCGGTGATAGGAATACTAAATATTCAACAACTAACTGCAATATAGCAGTTAGTTATATACATATAATATAGCCTACTAATTATGTGTTTGGCTCGCCGCTTTAACGATTTTATTATGTACCCACGTAAACGAGCTCGAAGCCCCCAGATGGGTTATAATTTTCTATTGGCAATTTGGTTGGTTGGATATATAACTAATAAAGCTATCTCCTCGAACATAACCCTTAATTAAGACAATATAGTTGTTGAAAGGTCTTTGATTATCCGTAGAGGAAAGTAAACTTGGAAAATAATCAAATAGAATTAGTATCGGAAATGTGGTTATTTATCAACGAGGCAGCGCGTGCTCATAATCAAGGGGGCGTATTAATTCTAGTACTAATGATATCTAAAAGCCGAAAGGAACAATTGCTGATATTATCCCTTCGCTTTTGATGGCACTTTGCGGCGTCACTTTAAAAAGCTGCTGCTATGCTCCAAAAGAGCTTAAAATGCTGGAGTAGACTACTTGTTTGAAGTCTTCTGAAGTGCTTTGAAATGACAGTGACATGTAGTGGTACTATATGTATTTAGGTGCGAAAAGTGGCAATTTCCTCATATGCTCGCCGTATCTGTTATTTTCCTTCTTGACCGATCAATAGTCTGCGGATTTTATGCATTCATGGAAAAACTGAGAAGTTGCACTTTGAAATATGAAACAGTTTAAGAAAATTTCAAAACGTCGATGCATTATTTCAAATGCATTGAAATTGTTAAGAGAATAAAGAACGTTCTATTCCTTGCTATTGTTGCAAACAGCTTTTATTGTGCACAAAAATCCGCAGACTACTAGTGAATATTGTTTCATTTTTTAAACTGTTTCTAAAATTTATAGCATATAAAAATATAAATCTTTTGTTAGACGTTTTTGATATAGTCATTTACATAATGTGAATTATTTGAATATATTGTGCATTAGTTTAATAATTTGAATGAATTGTATTAATATTTTGTGAATTATTTTGATACGATATATGATATGACAATATTTTAATATGAATATTCTCAGAGGATAGTAAACGAATATGGAATACCAGTTTCATTTTTGGATGTCATTCTTGTAAAATCAATCGCAACAAATAAAATATGCGTTCGATCATAAAGGGTAGTAGTCATATAACTAGATTCGAATATGAATTTTTCAGCTGTCATACGAACGCGTAACATTTTATTAGGAAATACGAAATAACGTTTTCGTTTTATTAAATAAATGCCTCCGATTTTGTGTATTTTTATGGATGTCGGTACGATAGTAAACGTGTTAAGGAAAAGCCCTCCAGATTCTACGTTAACGATATAGCGGCATTGTCCACAAGGTGGCAGAGGAAAATTTAAAGCCTTTCCGGCAAGCCGATATTATCAGACCGAGTCATCGGGTCAAGACTAGAGAACCGGTAAAATCAACTTCATAGATTCTATTTGATGGCGATGTTGTTGTCCAAAATGTCATACAAGAAATCCATTTCGGCGCACTTTGTGTTCAGTTCAGCACATTCAATTTCCACCGAACGAGGTGATATAATGAACGACGAACCTGTTGCACGGGTTATCAACTGCTGAGCTGTAATATTGTTTGAAATAATGAGTAGATCGTATGAAATTGTATAGAGATTTAATCAAATAATTGGATATATCCAGAAAATAAATATTTAACTAATTTCTATGGTCTACAAGCTGTTTATTAATTCAGAGAGACTTTCATTATTTCTCTTAACTCAATGGTTATTTTTCATTTCGCTAAATACATAACGTTGTGTCTAATTTCTTTGATAGATGATTTTAAACTAATCAGTTATATTTTAAGTTTGTATCGGCACACTTTACAGTAAAATGATAGAAGCTTTTATTGTTTCACATTTTTGCACATATTTGCTAGTATTTGGACAACGGTATTGGTAAATGAGTTAACGCAGAAATGAAAATTGGATTTGCTGTAAGCTGTCAAGCAAACATTGCTGTTGTAATTTTAGAAATTAACTGTGGTTCGTGACCAAAAATCAAAAATAAAAGAGTATTGATGTTTAGTAAATCAAGTACTGATTTTTGCTTTTTTTAGTTTTCCACAGGACGTGAAATTGAAACAGAGAACTGTTTTGATTTCATTGTGGCACCGGCTATAGCAACAGGTGTACCAAAGATACACAACTGGTCGTGTTCACCGAATACGTTACACAAATGTCGAACAATAAAATTGTGCGGACACTAATCGCAACTATGTAGTAACAACTTAATGTTAATCTTCTTTAATTATGAAAGAATTCAATTAAAGTGTACACCGTTCAGATTACAACGTTATTTATTCTGCTTACTTCAAGAACTACTATTTTTAATTTAAAAATACGAAACCGACCGCCTCTATTCGTAGAACAAATAGTGAGACGGAAGAGATAAAAGTTTCGATTTCCTACAATTTCACGAAATCTAGCACAGTAACTTCGCTCGGAACGAATAGATGCGTCCTCGATGTATAAAGATGCTTTCACTCTAAGTTAAAAAGTATCAAATTTTGAGTGACGTGTTTACAGCACAACTAGAAATTTCTAAAAATGTGAAACAATCGAAGAAGAGATGTCGAACAATTCTGACTTAGAATTTATCCAGTAAATGTGTACACAATTGCTACCAAGAGTTCTTTTGTTACAATTTTTAAAAAAAGTATTTGACGTTTATTTCAACATTTGAATTACTCCCGTGATTCGATATTCTGTGTTCTATGATGAAAGAAAACAATTGTTAATTGCGTCGAGACAAACGGCATGTTAGCTGGAAAGAAAATATTCGTCTCAGCGATTCTGATTTGTGTGAAAATAATTGACACGAATTCTTTATTTGGTACTAGGAGCTTTACGTATCGCTAAAAGCAATTGTTTTATATTACCTTACAAAAGTAACAATAATATATTTATTTTAGTTTCTAACGAGTTTTACTGTAATATTTGTCCCAAGCAACGAATATTTTGTTATTTAATTCAATTTATGGATCCAGATGAATTTCACCTATTAAAATAAAATATGTTGATTTGATTAAAAATAAATAAAGTATATTCACGATTTTCCAAATTACCCTTTTTCTAGATTTCAGTTTTTCTTGCCCATAAAAATGTCTAAATCGACAATGTTCTTGAATTAGGTGTTTCAATTTCCGGATTCTAGGATTGACGTTGTTTCGAATGTTAAGCAAAAACTTGTCAAACATTGACTCATTCTTACGTGAAAGATCACGTGTCTCTCATGTAGAAATTCTTGAACTGCACAAACGATTTTCGAAAGGCAGAGGACACGTGGAAGATGATGTTCGGCCGAGCAAAAACGACGGAGATGCCAACAGCTTTCGAGAGCATGACCTGCGGAATTGCTTTGAACGTATGCAGCATCGTAAGGAGCTTTGTGTCAATTTGGAAAAGAAGATCAAAACTGCATTGTAGTTGATTGTACTTGACTGTTGGAATTTGATTAATTTACAGTCCTGTATCTTGTCTCGAACCTTACTTAAAATATATTTCATTTTGAAGAGCTGAACATTCCCTAGTGAATGAACGCATCCTGTGTTATATGAAAAATTAACGTT